>JACXGM010012090.1:0-11634 GCA_016801145.1 Umbra pygmaea
TGCGCTCAATAGAGTTGATAGGAGCAGGCAGGGTGAAAAAGTACCTAAAATAAGGCCTGTTTTTTCGCAATTACGTTAAAACTACAGCAAGCAACTTGGATATAAGGTCATATTATGAAACTGCAGTCCATGACGGATGCAATGAACTAAATTTCATCCCGGAAAAGCGTTGTTAAAAAAATCATCTGTCCAGCCTAATCTGACTCCTAATTCTACCCTCTGATGTCACTACATATACTGAGCGAAAATATAAACGCAAAATATTACGTGTTCATCCCCAATTTCGTGAGCTAAAAACATTTCATTTTTTTAATAAACACAAAAAACGTATTCCTATATATCAAAGCATAGTCAATTCATTTTTAAACGATAGTTTGCTTATAAACACTGAGTTAGATCGTTGAAATTGTCGCGGTTATATTTCGTAGAGTACTACAGTGAAGGTGTACGGCTTCCATACTAGGAAGGCTGCGCTTACACTGGCAGCCATATTCTAACGTTTTCTAACTCATTGGTATTTATACCAATATAGTTCAAACGCAGGCTTAGCTGTCAGACCAACAGAGAGCTGTCTGAAAATCTAAGATTTCCTGATAATAGAAATAGTAATTTAACTTTCTCTTTAAATAATTTTTTTCCCTTCAGAATAATAACACAACCTACTTCTAACAGGCATGCATGTCTGTTTGAGCAGTCTTGTACCGCAAAAATAAATGCAAATATCAGGAGAAACACAAAGTTGTGTGTCTGTTCTAATCAACAACCATTTTATTGGCTGCGATGACACACACACAGCACAATTCTGACACCCTCTCCAATGCTGGCTAATAATAAGACCAGCTTCCTGCGCCACACAATAAAATTGGTGAAAAACAGGAAAATAACAGAAGACTCCCCATTCAAATCAATGATCAAACCGTTCTATTTATATATATTTAATAGGGATGGCCGGACCGATCACAATATATCGATATTTCTGATTCTGAAGTAATTTTTCAGAATTGATAATGACCTGAAAATATCGATTGGTGTTTTTTTTAATAAACCTATTGCTATTTCTAATCAAACATAGCTTATAATATGCTGACAAGTGAGAAACAATACCAGGCAATGAGAGAAACACATGGACATGACAAGGCTGTCAATACTTTAGCCAAGCTCTACGCCAAAACATTTAATGTACATGTCTTTTAAAAGGTGTCGGTATTGATTTTGGGGATATTAGCCTAGGTAATTACTTGATATCAGATCGAAAGTAAATTCATAGTATCGCCCATCCCTAATATTTAATCCTAAGAATATAGGCAAAAAAATGTAGATGGCAAGAACGCATGGGTGAAAGCTAATCGATGATTAAACAGTGTCATCCAGTGGAAATGTGTGGTATTACAAGTAGCCATAATGAAATACACACACGACCCTGGTGTTTGTGTAAAAACAACACTTTTACACTTTTATTTGGGTTCCCAGTACACACACTAGGGATTTGTTCAATACAAAGTCTGCTTTAGGACCTCATAATAAACTGTTACGGTATAATAGAACGTGTGGGCCGAGGTACTAACTAGTCAACAGACTAGTTAGTTCTATTGAACTGCAGGCCTACTGTATATACAATCTTATCTGGAGGACTTTTTATAGGATGGTGGTTGGTTAATTAGACATATCATATTTAAGAATAGCGACTTGTTACAATCACAAGGCTTTTTGTAAATATGCAGAAATATCTATAAATGCACTTTCACAGCAGATATAACGTAAACTTCATTTATAACTCTAGAATGGTCTGCGAGTACATTTGAGGCATAGCCTTTAGCATCCATCACATGGACAAGTCCCGAAATCAACCCCTAGACAATAAGAACTTTCCATCCCAAAAGTACGTAAAGGTTGTCTCAAATGGCACCCCATTTCTGATTTAGTTCACCATTTTGGACCAGAGCCCTGTGTTCTGAACAAATTTTTGCACTACATAACTAATAGGGTGCCATCTGAAATAAATAGTATGCTAGAGGCTGATTTGGGATAGGACCAATCTCTGCTGACTAGCAGTTTGTGAGCAGTTGGATTCCACTGTATGATTGGAGCACTTCTCTGAGACAGGCAAAGTAAGGTTGCAAAAATCTGTTAACTTTCCCCACAGGTTCCCAAAATGTCTAGAAATCAAGGGAACATGGATTAAGTCACCTGATTTGTGGAACCCTAATCCAAACTACCTTCCAATAGATGCTGAACGTCCGCAGACTTCAACCAACAATAAACAGAGCTACACAGCTCCACAGCTATAGGTATTACATCAAAAGAGGAATTCTTTCTTTTTATCAAAAAAGTTTCAAGACCTGAGTATTTCAAGGAATATGGTGGTTTCTTAACATACAAAAATGTACGTACATGTACACCCACTCTGTAAACCATCACCAGGCTGTGGCCTTTCCCTGTGATTGAAACATGCACATCACTGAAAACAAAAAGGGCTGATCTCTTTCATTAAAACACAATTAAAATCTCATTTTTTTCCCTCCCAATCACAGAACCAGTGAACACTACTCACAGGGTTATTTTTTGTTGTTGCAAGCAGACAGGTAGCGTTACAGCACTGTGCATCATGTCATGTACATTTCTGAAGAAAAGCCTCAAAGCATCAGTTATTACTGTGTGGACATGGCTGACTGGGTGACGCAAAGTTACTTTAAAATTAACTTAAAAGTAATAAAATCATGTTTTACTTTTTAAAATAAAAAAACTAAATTTTTCAGAATGACTCATCTTCATTCAACAAATCCTAGGTAGCCTGGTATCCAGATCAGCTTGTGCCATCTGGTCTCGCCAACTCCTACACCACTGTCAAGACAAACGTTTTTGAACAGAGCTGGCAAGAGAGCACAAACAGCCTAGCTCCCAGGCTAAACAACCCGCTCCGCCTCCATTGGGACCTAGAGATTCATTCCTTGGGCACTTAACAGAGAGTCCAGCATGTCAAAAGTGTCTTTGTAGTCGGTGTGTTGGCCGTTTGCTCCTAGCACGCCATTTGAACCATCCGGGCCACCATGATGCCGCTCCACCGTCCTAGAACCTCCACTGCCGTCCGACGGGTAGTGGGAGGAGCCGCCGCCGCTGACCTTGGAGCTCCTGCTGCTCTTGGCAGAGTGGTGGTGATGGTTGTGGCTGTTAGCGTCAGGGTGGGCTCGTTTCCTGGAGGAAGAACTGGAACCCCCTGTCTCGCTAGCGTGGCCCCCAGGGACTCTCAGGGCCAGGGACGGGTCGGTGGAGCCTCGACTGTTTCCACTGAGGGCGTAAGGATGCGAGTGGCCATGTTTAGGGTGTCTGCTGTGGCCAGAGTGGTCTTTGTGCTTCTCCTTGCCCTGTGTGACACCAACATGGCCGCCCTGCTCCCGTTCCGCAGAGACCTTGATCCTCATCTTCACCTCATCATTGCTGGATGCACCGCCGTTCACAGCAGGGAAGCCCTGCGCCACGGTACCACGATTCTTTTTAGAAGTGGCCTTGTCCCTCCTGCTGTCCCCATGTAGAGGGGCACCATGACCAGGCTGGGAGCGTCTCTTATGGGAATGGGAGAGGGCAGGGGACTGGTACATGTCAATGGCGCCTGGCTCCTCTCTGCCTCCGTTGTGTACGGCCTGCATTTCTGCTGCGTGCTTCTCTCTGTATTTGTCCAGCGACATTTTCTGTGGGGGGCGGATAATCAGTGAGGCTTGTGGATGCTTGCCCACGCTGCCCGCTTTGTGTTCGTGTTTACCAGACGAGGGATACTTTGAGGTGGTGGGTTGAGAGGGGAACGAGGGGCCGTGGTCCGGACCTAGCAGCTCCGCCTGGTATGGAGGGAAGGGGGCCGACATGTCATCCAGACACGGCATCTCCCCAGAGTCTGACAGGGAGGACGATGAGAAGAATGAGTTGCTGCCAACGACGCCGGTGATGCTGTCCAACGAAGAGGACCCCTGGAACGAGCTGTCGCCCGATTGGCCGTCCGTCTTGGGCTTCTTAGCAGCTTGCGTAGCCTAATATGGAGATTGTGAAAATCAATTCCTTTGGTACAAAGACACTCACGTTCCCTATTTAAATTGTTAAAAAATAAATTCACACACACAAGCCATAACATTATGACCATCTGCCTAACATTGTGTAGGTCAAACTTTTGCCACGAAAACAGCAGCAAAACTGCAATGAACTTCATCAGAACCAGCATGAACTTTCCCAGCAATTTAAGAGGCAGTAGCTCGTCTTTTAGATTGGGCCAGCCTCCGCTCCCCACGTGCATTAATGACCCTTGGCTGCCCATGACCCTGTTGCCGGTTCACCACTTCTCCTTCCACGGTCCACTTTTGATAGGTACTGACCACTGCAGACCGGGAAAACCCCACAAGAGCTGCAGTTTTGAAGATGCTTTGACCTTGTCATCTACGCATTACAACTTAGCCCTTGTCAAAATCGCTCAAATCCTTATGCTTGCCCATTTTTCTGCCTCTACATTCTGTCCTCAAAGTTGATGTGTTAGAAGCAGGAAAAATCGGCAAGCGTAAGGCACATTGATGCACGTGGGGAGTGAAGACTGGCCTGTGTGGTCTGATCTAAAAGACGAGCTACTGTCGCTTAAATTGCTGAAAAGGTTGAAGGATCACTCCAGACCCATAAACAGCTCAAAATCATTATGCCCGTCACGTTTCCAACACAATATTCACTAAAAACATTTTCTCAGCACATTCGGTAATTCCCAACTCTACCAAGTGTCAGGAAATTCACACAGTGACGTCACAGCTAAATTTTTCTAACTATAAACTGTTAGTTTTGAATAGTTTCTTTGAATCAAGTTGATTGGAGAATAAAACTTGCCAAATAAAAAACAAGAAAATCAACAGAACACCTCTAGCTGGAGTTTCAAAAATGTTGCGGTGACGTCACTGAGTGAAATTCTTAACACTTATAGTGGCCGAGTTGGGAATTACCGAACATGCCGAGAAGGTTTTTAGTGACTGTCGTGTTGGAGATATGACAGGCACAATGATGATGAGCTGTTTAGGGGTCTGGAGTGATCCGTTAATGATGGTTCTGATAGGTGTCAAAACAAACAGTGCATCGCAGTTTGCGGCATATGTGGCTTTGGGAGCAAAAGGGGGACCAACAATATTAGGCAGGTAGTCATTACCGGAATATATATATGTATATCTACATATATCTATAAAAACACACACAGAGTTGCATTCAAAAGTATACATTCCCTTTGCAAATTGGGTTTATTAACAAAACGTAGAGACTTTAAGCTGTTTGCAATTAACAAATGTACAAAAAGCCATTGAAATAGTTCAACACAATGAATGCATACAAAAAACTCATGACTTCTCCAGTCTCTAAATTATTCAACCCCCTGAATAGAATCCCTCACAACAGCACAAATATGCAAAACAGGTATCGTCTCATGCACACCTGATGCAACGAATCAAGGGCTGCATTGGTTGCACCAGGTGTGCTTGAGCTAGAACACATGAAATACCTGATGTGGCTAGGGGTTTGTTGAGTGTCACGTAAGACTGCTTGTGAGAAACACAGCTAAGTCAAAAGAATGGTCCAATAACTTAAGAGATCAGTGCCCTTCACAAACAAGGAACAGGATATAAAAAGATAGCGAAGGCACTAAATGTTCCCATTGACACTGTTGGAAGCATAGTTCGCAAGATCAAATTTAAGAGAAGTGGTTACACTACCTGAACGGGGCAGATAAAGGAAGCCATCAATGACTGCAACCAGATTTCTAAAATGGCAGGTTGTGAGAAACCCTTGAGAGAATGCAAAAACCCTGCAGCAAGATGTGTTGGCAACAGGCACGGAGGTTTCAAAGAGCACAGTAAGGACATACTAAACATAGAAGGTTTCCATGCCAGAACTCCAAGAAATACACCACTACTGACCCAAAAGCACAAGAATAGTCAACTTCAATATGCTCAACATCAAATAAAAAGCCACAAAGATTTTGGGATTCTGTTCTGTGGAGGGATAAAACAAAAGTTTTTTGGCAAAAAACTTTTTGGCATGATGGATCAGCAATACTTCTGGAGGAAGAAGAATGAAGCATACGCTGAAAAGAACACTCTGCCCACAGTCAAGCATGGTGGCAGCAGCTTGGTGATGCTCTGGGGCTGCTTTGCACCCTCTGGCACAGGAAACCAGCAGTGTGTGGAAGGCAAGATTGATTCAATAAAAGAAATCCTAGGAAAAAACATAATGCCGTCTGTGAGGAAGCTGAAGCTTGGGCATTATTGGACCTTCCGACAGGACAATGATCCCAAGCATTTCCTCAAATTCCACCAAGTCTTTGTTGCAAAATAAGTCCTGGTAGATTCTACAGTGGCCATCACAGTCACCTGACTTGAACCCCATAGTAAATCTCTGGTGGGATTTGAAGAAGGCAGTTGCAGCACGCAAACATAAGAACATGATTGAATTGGAGGCCATTGCTCATGAGGAATGGGCTAAGATTCATCAGGAACGCTGCCAGAGGCTGGTGTGTGGCTATGCTCGTTTGCAGCAGGTCACAACTGAAAAAAGGTGCTCTACTAAGTACTAAATAAGCTTGCCATGAAAGGGTTGAATAATTTTGAGACGTCATTATTAGTTGCATTTGGTGAAGCCACTTGAAGCATTCGTTGTGTTGAGCTATCCGTTGAGCTATTTCAATTGCTTTTGATTTGTTCATTGCAAACAGCTGAACGTCTGTACATTTTGACAATAAACCTGATTTGCAATGGGGGATGAATAATTTTGATTGAAACTGTGTGTGTGTGATATATGTAATAATATATGAAAATCGTGAAAAATCTATTTTCCTCACAATTTAATAAAAAAGCGACACCATATATTCTAGATTCATCATACAGTGACATACTACAAGCATTCTTGTCTTTAATCTTGATTATTACAGCTTAAAACTCATGAAAATCAACAATCCAGTATCTCAAAAATATTAGAATAAAGAATTTAGAACACAGAAATGTCAACCTGAGAAGTGTTTCCTGAGCCTTTAATCTCTCAGTTTGGTTCAGTACACAGAACCACAATCACAGGGAAGACTGCTGGCTTGACAGTTGTCCAGAAGCTTCACAAGGACACAACATTTCTGGATTATAAATTCTTTATTCTAATATTTTGAGTTACTGGATTTTTACAGTTGCTGTAATCATAAAGATTGAAATAAAAAAGTTGAAATATGTGTAATTAGTCTAGAATATATTAGGTGTCCTTTTCCACAATATTCCATTTTATATAAAGATTATCCAAGTATCCCTATCCATGCTTGTAATGGGTGTGGCCTTCCCACAAGTGTTTCATTCAAGCTTGAAATCAATTTGGATTGCTCAGCAATTGCTACAATCAGAATGATAGAGCTAGGTTTTTGATCAAACACATGGTAATAGCTGCTCAAACCATTCAATATGATATAGGGGCGACCCACAGGGATTGATTCTAGGTCCAGTTCTTTTCACTATTTATACTAATAATATTGGTTCAGCTATAAATAATGGTAAACTTCACCTCTATGCAGATAATACGGTTGTTTATGCCATTGCCTCTATGGCTGAACAGGCCCTTTCTGAGCTTCAATCAGCCTTTATAGCCATACAGAATGCTTTTGTTGAATTTAAAATGGAACTTAATGCAAGCAAAACAAATATATGCTTTTTTCAAATGTACAACAGAAAACGTGATATGTAATTTTGCAAGTTGGATGTTGTCCCCATTGGCCATGTTCATGTATCTTAATATTTGGGGATCTAGATTGATGATAGGTTCTCTTTTAAAATGCACGTTAATGAGTTGGTAAAGAAACTAAGAGTTACAGTGGGTTTCTTTTACAGAAACCAGTCTTGTTTGACTTTTGTCAAAAATAGTTGAATTTACTTTTTACCAGCCATTGATTATGGGTCACCATGTATATGCATGCTTCTGCCCTAACCTGTCGATGCTGCATATTATAGTGCCATTCGTTTTATTAGAGACACGTTTAGTACCAACCTTTGTGTCTATAAAGCTCTCTTGCACAAACTACCACCTTTTTTCAATCACCTTCAACTGTTAATATGGACTGGCTACCAGACCTTGGGAGCTCAGGGATGGGTATCACTAGTGAGCCCTAAGATCTCCACTAAACTGGGTAGATCGGCTCCTCACATTGGGAATGAATTACAATGTGCTTTTAAATTGGAGGAACTGGAGCCATTGGGGCATTTTAGAAAATTACTTGATCATTTTATTACTGACTATGTGATTGTATTGCTTTGTCCTTGCTTTTTATATGCTTATAATTTCTTTTGCTTGTTGTACATTATATTTTATTGCAGCTACACAGGTCGTTGCTGCAAAAAATGACTTGTTCTCAGTCAATTTACCTGTATAAATAAATGTAATATATCAATGACAGACTTAAATTAACCACTTCCGGGTAGATCCGCCCACTTCCGGGAAGGCCACGCCAATTCCGAGCATGGAAATGGAAACTAGGAGCATCCCATATATGTATATAATTGAAATAATATAAATGCATTGAGAATGTAATTGCAGTAAATACAATAAAGAGGAAGCAACGAATGCTAAATGCTGTGAGACTTACACCAGTAGTGAGAGCTGAACCTACCCTCCAGTTGCGTATCCTTTTCAAACGACTGGGTGTCTTCTCCAGAATCTGCAGGAACTCATGGGTCAGCTCTACAACATACCGAGAAACAGACAAATCAGTCAGGCAGTGAAGGAGAACCCTTGTCCTAACATCAATCCGAAATGGCAGGAGATTAATCCGTCAGAGTGATTACGCAGTTGAGGAGCTTTTAATCAGTGCCTCACAATCAGGTAGTCCCAAGGACACGCTAGTGTGTCCAGGACGTTAAACCCCTACACCAAAATGTGTTTATGCAACAGACTTCTGGGTCAAACCACTTACATATGTAGGTAAATGCATTTATTCTCGTTATCCCATCCATGACGAGATATAGTCAAATCCAGTCAAAGCTGTGTAATACTAATAAAAAAACGCAGCCCCTCCCTTCTACCCTCCCACTTAGTCATGTCCAATTCCACTTTAAGTCTTATTGACAACTGCTCAGCAGATCTGTGATGGCCAAAGACCGATCACATGCTTCCTCCTTGTACGTTTCGGCAAGCTGTCTGATCAGTGTCCGAAATCAACTGGTAGATGAAAAACATTCACCAGCCAAGCATAAATATTTTACCACCCTATACATTAAATTGCCTTTTTGTGTCACATATATATTTACCTCAGTTCATTTAATTGAGATAAGGTATTACCGCATTTCCTAAAATAAAGAACGGGGCTTTTATTTACCTCTACCGCAGAAGGCTTTTATTTGAAGCAGTCCTTTGTTGTGCAGGCCTTAATGGCAGGCCTTTATTTCTAATTCCCTCTGTTTGATAAGTATAATTGGCTATATTTTAATGTCAATCCTTGTTCCAGTTTGCCTTTTATTACTGCATTACGTTGTTAACGCAATCTCAACACTTCTTGTAACCATTCCAATACGTAGTTGAAAAAAGTTGAATATTTAATCGCTTGCACTGAATAGGAGCCGTGTTATTTCCAACATAGTTACTGCCATCTACATGCATGTTAATACAAACAACACCCGCATTGACTGAAATACTGGTAGGACAATAATACTTAGTGATACTCATTCCTGCTCCTGTGAACTGCCATTCCGTAAATGTTCCATCCAACCCAAGTTTCGACTAGCCTGAGTTAGCGTTTCAACCTGGTAGTGAGTAGCATCACTTGTGCTAAATTAGATTTGGAACAAAAACCTACGGAATGGCAGCATGCAGGAGCAGTGAGTATCGCATAATCCGTGAGTACCCTAATCCGAAAATAGCATGAATATATTGTTGAATTTATTAAAGTATCTTAGAAATGTACATTACGCTTAACTGGAATGGACATTCTATGAAAGGCACCTAGGAAATTATCCACACGTAATATTCCCCCGGCCTTTATTTAAGACCGGCCTTTATTTGTCCATGTTGACCACGCCCCCAGGCACTATCAGAGGCCCGGCGTTTATTTGACTACCGGTTTTTATTTGAGGAATTACGGTATGTTGAATAAAAACTTGAGGGCAAATATTTATTTGTAGAGCTACAACAAACAGAAAACCTCATCACCACAGGCTCAGTATTACCGCATTTTGAAACGCACATATCAGTTTTCCTTACTCAAACATGTTCAGAGGGCAGAAACATTATGATTGGTTCAGGCGAATACCCAATCAAAACAGAAAGGTGGTGGGAGTTGATGAACATCTCAGTCTTATTTTTGTGATTGTGGACTTTCTACTTCAACACAGACCACATGTAAACCTACGTATTTTAGCTCATAAAGCGCGCACACGATATTTACGCGCAACCATGTACACCGTGCAGAAATCTTGTTTTGTGCAAAAAAAAATCATCATTTCACGAACCCTTACAAAGCATGCATCATTTTTGTAGAAAGGTAACACGTAATCTCTCCTCACCCAGACCTGCATTGATGGGCACTCAGCTAGTCATTGTGTTAGAAATGTTAAACACCCAAATCATGTTAAAACACCCAACCCCCCATCTGCTGATTATATAAATCCAGCTATTCACAAAGTGAAGCACCCGCATTAATGTCAGTGCATAGCTACACGAAAAACTTGTGGTTCATCATATAACTCCATATTCAAACTGGCCTATACATTTAAGTGATTTTTTCTTGTCTGAACAGCCCAGTCTCACTGCTGAAAAAAAATCACTAACTAGTGTTAGTATATATTATCAAGCTTTCATTAAAAAAATCCTACATTTGTACTTACGAAGAGAATTAAAAATGCGCCTGTGCAAAAAATAGTGGGATTAATTAAACGATCCTATGACTGTTTTATGCACAACGGTAGGAAATCTCAATTGATTAATACCACTTGTTCTTAGCGTCAGTGTTGGTCCTGACGGATTGTTCAAACTGCACATCATTATGGTTTTAAGCGACTCCCATACTGTGTATTAAATACATTTTCAAGTACTTCAGGAAAGAGAAAGGGAGGGTTGGCCAACATACAAACAATGGGATAGCTAATGCTTATTCGTTGGGGTGATAACCCTTACCCCAGCCTGCCGCCGCTGCTACAGGCCGGTTGAATTGCGCTGGGATTCCACACAGTGTGAAGCTCTAGTCTGTCCAATAAAATTGTAAATGGTTTTTAAAAACATGAAAGACTTAGTGGTAATTATATAAGATTATGTGCTGTATAAGTGAGTAGCCCATGTGATCCAACTGTATATCATTTTTCTTTTTTACTTAATTGTACTTCAGCGTTACATATGGTAATTGACCAGTTTGTCGTTCGATTTGCCTACTGAAAGTACTCTTTAAAAACAAACAAATCGTTTTTCTGGTTGGATGCCAATTAACCTATTTGATATTAGGTTGATATTTATCCAGACACAAGTTGGTGATTATTTTCGCTAGTGAGACTGGACAATTCAGACATGAAAACATCACTTTAATGTATAGGCATGTTTGAATATTGAAATTCATGTTGAACCATTGAACTGGGTACAAGCGGCCGAAATGGGTTTCCTCAGGAGGGTGGCGGG
>JACXGM010012090.1:11734-24442 GCA_016801145.1 Umbra pygmaea
GAGCCAGTTGAGGTGGTTTGGGCATCTGGTAAGGATGCCCCCTGGGCGCCTCCCTAGGGAGGTGTTCCAGGCACGTCCAGCTGGGAGGAGGCCTCGGGGAAGACCCAGGACTAGGTGGCGGGATTATATCTCCAACCTGGCCTGGGAACGCCTCGGGATCCCCCAGTCAGGGCTGGTTAATGTGGCTCGGGAAAAGGACGTTTGGGGTCCCCTGCTGGAGCTGCTGCCCCCGCGACCCGATTCCGGATAAGCGTACGAAAATGGATGGATGGATGGATGTTGAACCACAATTTATTTTGTATTCCACTTTAGGAATAGCTAGTCTATAACAACACTACAGAACAAAATTAATGACTGTCGTTTTCTTGTGTAAAAAACATTCTGTATTGCGCGCCACCGAATATAGTGTGCCGTTTGGAAAAACGTGCATATCGCACACAGTATATTCACACTTTTACAACATCTCTATTTCTCAAAGATGACGTATATGAAGAAAGGAGAGGCTAGGACACATGGAAAATGCGTATTTGTGTTCCGTGCTTCACAAACAAAGCACCTGCGGTTAGTCTCAAAATAGATTCTCGTAAATGTGCAGTCATGATGTTGTCATTTTCACACAAAAAAGATGGATTTTACCTAGGAAAACTATGCTTTATGTAATTTCTGGGACTCTTTGATGACCAAAAAGAAAGATGTGATTGTAAGTACTATATTTTTTAGTACAATATGTTATTTTCTTAATGTGGTTTGGCTATATATTGCTAGGTAGCTGCTAGTAGCTGATGGGATGCCCTTAACATTTTCACTCATAACATTTTGAATTTTATTGCTACATTTATAGCAATATTTGCTAGAACCCGAAGATCCTAAGCTTTAAGGACATATTAGACATGTATATATATAACCTAAAAAATGAGGTTGTTAGCAGTGTTTCTATTTGACATTTCAATTTATTTGAGGTGCAAAAACGGCCAGCTGAATGTAGAAGCAAATTGCTTTTGTTACTGGCTATGTACGTCACATTGACTAATAATGAATTATCTCGTTGTTATAGCTATTGTAAAACCGAGATATTTGCTAAATTCCCAACATTTTAAGCTTTAAAAAGATATGGGACTTGTATGTGTATGTGTGTGTCATATATATATATATATATATGACACACACACACACACCTAAAGGATTATTAGGAACACCCGTTCAATTTCTCCTTAATGCAATGAACTACTCAACCAATCACATGGCAGTTGCTTCAATGCATTTAGGGGTGTGGTCCTGGTCATGACAATCTCCTGGGGCCTCTTTTAACAAACTTTGCAGTGGATTTGCGTCAGAAGTGGCATACGGAGGAAATATAAGACGTGCGTACGTAAAGAAATATTCAAAATTATAAAACTGTGCGCACACGCGTCCTACCCTTTATAAATCACAATCAACTCTAATACGTGGCGCAGCTTTTGCGGATACATGTCACGCCCATAATTGTCCATAAACAGTCAGTGAAATGCCCCGAAATTAATATTCATTGACTGAGAAATCATGGCATACACAGTAGTGAGGAAAACCAAAAGCAACTTCACTCAATGTCAAGTAGAACATATTTTTGGCGAGGTGAAAAAGAGGAGGAAAATGTTGTTTTATGCGCACAGTGTGCCTATTACGAACGGCGAAAATGCGTTGGAGTGGCAAAAGGTTGCAGACGCTGTGAATGGCGTGGCCGAAATAAAAAAAGTGGTCAGATATCAGTCGATGTCGAAAAGCGTCTATAGCGCTTAATCGCGAAAGTGTGTCTGCCACGGGTGGGGGAAATGGGTAACATTAGAGCAACATGTCTGCATCACAAAAACTTGGACATTGGTGGAATGAAAATGCTTTTGATTAATGAAAGCATTCTCATTTTGTGTCCTTATGGCAACATGAGTGCAGTCAAAAGCATTTTGGGATTTACATTTTGGATACCAAAACATAGCTGCAAATTGTGCTTTTTTGATTGCCTGTTTACCCGCCGTGTACGGAAACTTCATGTACTTATGCGCCAAGCCTATTATACCGACTAACACGCCTGGCATAACTCGGCTGAGATATTCCTGACTTGTCAGTAAATTCCATCTGGAAAGTGCCATGTCGCCAGAAATTCTGTTATGAGTGATATGAAAGGCGCCAATAAATTATATTTATTATTAGGCTAATATTATAATTGTAATTATTATCTTCTAACATTACAAGGTCAGCTATTGTGCGTCATTACGCATCGTGATGGCATGGCTTTTTTTAACCATCCATTTGATTGTATCTGATAATCTACAGATGTATTAATCTAATTGTAAATGTAAAATAGTTCTGCACAAATAGAAAATCTTGAACCTTTCAAAATGGTTAAGACATGCATCACGATGGAACACATTTAAAAATAAAACGAACTAAATGCATATAAATTAACACTATGTTTCTGTATCTGATTACGACATTTTTACTATGAAAACAATATTCCCCAATTGACAATAAAGACTATTTATTATCTATCTTATCATCATCTATTTATCTATTTGTCTGCACCGCCAGACAGAGACATCGACAAGAAAATTAGTTTTAAACATGATTTTGTTCTGTTTACTGTATTATGTATGAGGATGAATTACATAACATGCCAATGTAATTAGCCTAAATAATATATTTGAGTGTTCTTTTTGCAAATATGTGCAATATTTCCTTCATTTGCCTTTACGTTACAATCTTGTTTTATATTGTTTGTATTTCTCTGCAGGCTGTTAGTTGTATGCATGGCTTTGTGACACCTTCATATTACTAATGAGAGGCAGTATTTTGATTTCGGTTACACAACGCTCTGCAGTTTCAGACAGATCTACAGAAGCCTACATGTTTCATCCATCTGCCGATGGTGTCGCCATTTCTCATTTCACCCGTTTTTGTGCGTACGCCTGGGTCAAAGTTTCCTTGAAGGACCGCACATTTCCCCGTCAAGTTTGCTTTTTATAAATCCCAATTATTGCGTAGAGAGCTGCGTACGTCTTCTTTTGTGCGTACACCACATTTATAAATGAAGCCCCTGAACTCCAAACTGAATGTCAGAATGGGAAAGGTGATTTAAGCAATTTTGAGCGTGGCATGGTTGTTGGTGCCAGATGGGCCGGTCTGAGTATCTCACAATCTGCTCAGTTATTTGGATTTTCACGCACAACCATTTCTAGGGTTTACAAAGAATGCTGTGAAAAGGGAAAAACATCCAGTTTGCGGCAGTCCTGTGGGCGAAAATGCCTTGTTGATGCTAGAGGTCAGAGGAGAATGGGCCGACTGCTTCAAGCTGATAGAAGGGCAACTTTGACTGAAATAACCACTTGTTACAACCAAGGTATGCAGCAAAGCATTTGTGAAGCCACAACACGCACAACCTAGAGGCGTATGGGCTACAACAGCAGAAGACCCCACCGGGTACTACTCATCTCCACTACAAATTGGAAAAAAATTGGACAGTTGAAGACTGGAAAAATGTTGCCTGGTCTGATGAGTCTCGGTTTCTGTTGAGACATTCAGATGGTAGTCAGAATTTGGCGTAAACAGAATGAGAAAATGGATCCATCATGCCTTGTTACCACTGTGCAGGCTGGTGGTGGTTGTGTAATGGTTTGGGGGATGTTTTCTTGGCACACTTTAGGCCCCTCAGTGCCAATTGGGCATCGTTTAAATGCCACAACCTACCTGAGCATCTTTTCTGACCATGTCCATCCCTTTATGGCCACCATGTACCCATCCTCTGACGGCTACTTCCAGCAGGATAATGCACCATGTCACAAAGCTCGAATCATTTCAAATTGGTTTCTTGAACATGACAATGAATTCACTGTAGTAAAATGGCCCCCACAGTCACCAGATCTCAACCCAATAGAGCATCTTTGGGATGTTGTGGAACGGGAGCTTTGTGCCCTGGATGTGCATCCCACAAATCTCCATTATCTGCAAGATGCTATCCTATCAATATGGGCCAACATTTCTAAAGAATGCTTTCAGCACCTTGTTGAATCAATGCCACGTAGAATTAAGGCAGTTCTGATGGCGAAAGGGGGTCAAACACAGTACTAGTATGGTGTTCCTAATAATCCTTTAGGTGAGTGTAGTTTGTGTATGTTTTGTATGCTTTCACGCTGCCATCTGTTGTATGAAACATTAAAATCCTCCAGGGTTCTCCACCTGCATTCTTACAGCTATATTACTGACAGCTTTAACTGACAGCTAGATTACTGACTCACCATCCAGTAGTGTGAGTGTGACGGTGCGGTCCAGATACTCCCACCAATGCTTCCCATCAGTAGACACAGGGATCTCCCAGTTAGACCACTTACAGGCCAGGTGGATGCAAACGCAGGCAATGACCGTGGGCTTGTGCTGCAGGCAGAATGTGGTGAGGTGGAGGCTGGAAGAATGGAGACAAGGACAGAGGAGAAAGGCTTATTAGCCACAGCTCCTAGAGTGGGGTTACAGGGTTCAGTGCTAGACCTGGGACATGGCTGGAGATGGCAGTCCAATCTAGAGCCGTGTCCCTGGGCTAATACATCCATGAACACAGTACGTATGCCCCGTGGGACTGAGAAATCTGGAGTGAGAAGAGTGGAGGGGCACATACCGATGATTCTTTCTATGATTGATGATCGAAGTCATTTTTCGAACCAAATCCTTATTTAGGAAAAAGCTAAGACTGAAGTACTTGTTCTTTAGGGAATTTTTAGATTTGAATCAAGGCCTGCTGCTAAGGGGTCATCCATCTTTGTTTCCGGCCACCAACTGTCAACTCTGATGCAATCTCACTCCCAGCTCAGTGATACAGCCCTGTCCTACTATATTGTTACTTGTAAAGGTTGTCTGTTTTATAAATAAATTAGGATCATCTTCTCGCGGTGAAAAACATAAGAAATGGTGGACGCGTTTTGCCTCAGATAAGATACATTAAATACATTAAATCATACAAGTTTAGAAGCAGCATTTGCTTATTTGGAGTTAAAAGCATTTTTGCACTGTGTCCACATTTAACATTGCTGTTGGTAGAATAGCCAAAATATTAATTCAAAATAAATTATAAAAATTCTCAAAATATAAACAAATATTGTACAAATAATTATTTCTAATACAGTATACAAAAAGTTTGATAATTAGTCTACATTAATGCATGCAGGTAGCAAATTTATAAGACCGCAAACTACTGAATATTTTCAAGTTTACCATTAAGGTAGTGTGTGTGTAAATTACTAATTATTTGCTAATTACACATACATATTAGCCTATTTTAATTTATCAAATGTAAATCAAAGTAAAAAAACACAAACGTTCTTTATACTTACCGGGGCAGTTTCTACAGTTTATCTTTTCATTGATCTTTAGTGGCAAGCTATATTCAGGCTACCAATTGTGTTTTTAGGAGAAGGGAGACATATGCACTTTGTACCAAGCAAACGGTCGATGAGGACGCTATACAGCACCACTAACACTTCACATTGTTCATTCAACCCCTATGTGCCAACACTGAGCCCTTGTACAATACACCGCACTGCTGCAGCCTGGCTGGTCGGATTGGTACCGCCCCTAGGGGCTTCCCAGAAACCCGCCTGGCGCAAAGAGGGCGTTGGACACAGGAAGGGGGACCTGCCAGAACAGGAAGCTATAGTGTGCCACCACAGTGCAACATAGGGGGGTCAGGATAACAACCTGTTGGTAGCCATGAAATAGGAAGTCTGTGCCAAATCCTTGCTTGCTGTAACAGAAGGGAGAGAGGGGTCTAAGGTTAGGTGTTGGTCTAGTGGTTAAATGATATAGCTAGAAAAACAACATCACTGTAACAGCTCAATACAGAGGGTTTGTATCCAAGGTGAGAAAAGGTGATATATACATTTTATTTTAGGATTGCTTTCACTTGATTATTCATTGCTTGTTTAGTTATTTATTTAAAGTGTGTAGTTCCTCTTTTGTTATGTTTGTCTGTAAAGCGCTTTGAGAAAGAAACTTTTAAAGGCGCTATATAAAATGTAGTTTTATTATTATTATTATATAATGACAAAAAGAGAAGCCTTTACCTCGCACTAGCTGGGAACATCTCACAACATCAGTGTGAGGGTGTTCAATAGTTATCTCAAAACCTGAAAAAAATAGAACAGAACATGATTAGATATAGCAAAAGCCCAAGTCATCCAGTGTTTTAAAGAATTTCGAAGTAAAACACACTACTTAGGAATTATGTGTTTCCACTTTTAAATTTAAAATGTGTCATTGAGTCTTAATATGTGACTTATACATAATAATCATCATATATATATATATAAAACCTAAATGCTAAAGGTAGAGTTCCATTTGGGATGCACTTTGCAATGTTTCCCCTTGTATTTCATCCAGACTTTACACTTGAGTCATTTACCTGCCGCTCTTATCCTGAGCGACTTACAGTAGTGAGTGCATACAGTTTTCATTTTCGTCCTTACCTAGCGTCTGTAGCACTAACGTTTCTAGTATCACCAGCTCCTGAGCTTGCTGATGGTATGCCTAAAGTTCAACAGATTAGATATTTGTAATGCGTCTCTCTCTCAATTTCTCTGACAGAGATCCACATCACAATAACTGGTCATGATGGCCTCTCTTACATTGCTTTTAGTGTCTAAGGGGGGGTCTTGCGGGTTGACGCAGGCGTGGGCCACTTTGATGACATGCTCAAGTTTCCGTGGTTGTTCTTCAACCTTTGCAGCCAGGAACAACGTTGTTTGGGAGATGATCTGTAGAGACACAGAAACCCATCAGACCATTTTACATACAACCAGATCTAGAAAAAGACCGAACATAAATAGGTAGAGAAAAATAAAAGCTTTATGTAACATTTAAAGATGGGGTCACTTACATTTCTATGGAACTTGGTAAATGAGTGAATCATGTAAAACCTATGCATGTAAACGATAGCAGTGTTGATGATGAGTTGAGACCTGAATACAAAAGTTAAGGTATATAAAGTAGTATGTGGATAGAATCACAACAATCTTACTGAAACCACTGCATCATTAGGTACAGTAGTGTACACCAGAACTGGCTGATGTCATTTAGTTACCAGTAGCCTACTGGTTGCAACATGTACCAACCTAGCTTTGTTCTCAGCGTAGCTAACGATTCTTAATGTAGTCAACAGCGCCACACAAAAATGACACAGATTAGCAAGAATCCACTGTTAGGGCTAATTGATATATACATAAATCACACTGCATATACAAATCACTGATAATTTTTAAGTCGTATATTCAGCCGGCGACGTATAACAGGCTACCGTGTGGCGCTGGATAACAGGCCTAGAAGATCACATAACACAGAACGAGGTTAGCACGATGGCTATCTGGCGGACTAGCCTGGTAACCTCAAAGGTTACCTGCTTTAGAGCACTAGTTTGTTAGGTTCTTTATATAACACATCATCAAATCTGTCAATACAACCTGGGCAATACCTTGACAACATCTAACGGTTACTTGTGTTTCAGTGACCTGTAAAGGTACGTAGCTCGTTAACTAGGTAACAAACAGCACAACCATCTTGGCTAGCTGGCTAATGTTAGCCTAGCTGCCACATAGCGGACAAGCCGCGTCATTTTTCCAATAGGATACACGTTGAGTCTCTGGCCCATATCCTGAATGAGGTTGGCGGCTTGCTGTCGGTAAGAAAGCTCCTTGTCAGATTCGACTCCACTGCGGCGGGACGGCGTTGTTTCTAGTTGCTCCCGGGAAAAAATCCATTTCGAAGAGGGTACCCGGTGCACCGCCATTGCGCTCCAGCAACTAGCCCCTGCTGGCTGAGGGGGTAGGGTGAGGAGGAGAATCCACCAGGCGCATGCGCTCTGGCTACCCTACCATGACTAGTAAATTCTGTTTCTCAGCACAGTAGCACTATTATAATGTCCAAAATAGCGAATAAATGTTCAGAATTGTACGTTATCATGAATATAACGAAGATCAATTTTATCCATCACTGCAGACACTAACGCTGGTATATATTTATATACATATATGAAAAATATGACACCCAGTATCCCATAGTTCATTGCGTGGAGGTTTTCTAGAGTTGTTCCTCTGAGTATCTATGGCTGAACAAATATCCAATCATTACACGCGCATTCCACTGCCATCATGAAGGCGGATAGGGGAGGCTCTGCCATTGAAATACAAGAATAAAACTTGTAATTTCAAAAGGTAGCGAATCCCCAAGCCTACGAAAATAGATGCGACACCGAATTAATATTTTGGGTGAGGCACCTTATTTACTGCAACGTGGGATAGATAGCTTTACAAGATTTGCCACTGTAAGGATAGTTAACGCAGGCCTCGCGCCTAGAGTCCTAGTTAGCAAATGCTAATGCATTAGCAATAGTGGTCCAGTTCCTTTTTTAAATTTGATAAATCGCTAACTAACTACTTAATTCCCCATATTGCATGTTCAGATACGATGGCGAACGTGCCTAAACATTAGTTAGCTAAGTGACGTGCTATCAACTCTTCAGCAAATTAATTCTATGGCTGATAACAATTAGCTAACGAGTCACGGAACAATAACTTCCATGTTATCAGAATGTAAAGCAGTGTAGATGTTACAAGGCTACTGATTAGTGTGACATTCACAGATTGACATCCTACGTTTCTTTACCACATTGATATATTGTGGTTTGCGTTGCAGCCCTGCAGAATGTCCAAGATCAGGCGGAAGGTAACAGTGGAGAATTCTAAAACCATATCTGACAGCAACAGCCAGACCACAACACCCTCTCGCCGGCCTAGCGTGTTCGAAAGACTTGGCCCCAGCACTGGTAGTAATGCTGTCGAGGTGTGTACCTCTACACCTGCATCTAACCCACTGACTGATACAACACATGCATGTCCAGAGAAGGTATAGAAATAACATATTTGATTAATCAGAACTAAATTGTACAACTCTGTAATGAATTGACAAATGCTTCCATTCTTCCTTTCAGACTCATTGTAGAAATTGGTTAAAGACTGGGAATTGCAGTTACGGCAACACTTGTCGCTACACACATGGAACTCAGCCACGAGGCAAAGGATTTAGTGGATCTTTTAGCAGGTAAGTTGACCTTGGAGAACTGTCTGTAAACTGCATTAATCCATAAAAAATACAACATGCATGTGAGAATACCTGGGTACAATAGACTTAGTTTTTGAAAATCCAGTGACCTTTGTTGAGCCAATGTTGTTTTATAAACAGGTCAGCAGAGAGACCGACTGGCGATCTGCGAGAGAGGATGAAGAATAAGAGACAGGATGCTGATTCAGATGCTACGAAGAGAGACCCAGAAGAGCCTACGTCGCCTACAGCCAGAGTGTGTAACTCAACACACCCACATACCTGCCTTTCATGTTTTCTTTTGTCCGTTGGAAGATATTGACACATTGTAATACGTTCATGAATCTATGGCTTGTCTGTTACGTAAACCTGCCCCATCTGTGTGTACTACAGCAGCGAGACACGTCCAGAGGACGCCACAGGGAGAAGGAGGATATAAAGATCACTAAAGAGAGAACCCCTGCCAGCGAAGAGGAGCCCACAGACTGGGAAGCGAACCGCGAAGGTGAGCTGTGTTGATTTGGCACAGAATGGAAGAAAGTCCTTTTTGAACAGATGATGGTAGAGCACAAATAACTAATGAGTTTCCTTCTCTAAAGACTGCTTGTTTTGCTTATTGGGACCGTAATTGTGCTGTCATTGTATTCATCACCCAGACTCAGACAACGGTGACTACGACTACGAATTATCCCTAGAGATGAAGAGACAGAAGATACAACGGGAGCTCATGAAGTTAGAGCAAGAGAACATGGATAAGAGAGAGGACATTGTTATCAAGAAGGAGGTACCGCTAAGCATGTATTTAATGTGTGTTAACATTACGTCCTTGTATGAATTATAACTTAGTTTGTATGATTTTATTCACTGATAATCTCTCCCTAGGAATCGACTACCAAAACGAGGAACAGTAGCCTGTTGAAGGTAAGAATATATCTGTGTCATTCAGAAGCTTTTCATCGATCCGAATCAAAGCTGATTTCCAGTCCCTCCCTGTTGCCATGCTTACAACTTCTGCCAACTTCTTTGTTCATTTTGAATCCAGACGTCCCCGGAGCGCTCCAGCTCTAAAGGCTCTCCATCTTCGCGGAAGTCCACCGGGTCTCCCAAACACAGTAAAGGATCTAAAGCCTCCAGCTCTGGGAAGAAGGAGAAGAAGACTTCCACATTGTCCCCAGCAACGGACACGCTCTCGATCAGGCCTTCCAAGGGTGGCCATGGGAAGAAGAAAGGACCCCGGACACCGAGCCCCCCTCCTCCGCTTCCTCCTCTGCAGACACCTCCATTGGTACCTGGGGGAAAGAAACACAAAGGCAAGCACAAGAACAAGGAGAAGTCTGTGGAGAAGAAGCCCCCCAAGGAGGGCAAGGAGCGGGGCAGAGATGCAGAGAAACACAAGGAGAAGAAGGAGAAACGCAGGTGAGAGTGCTAAATCATATACATTATTTATCTAAACAGCTACTGGCTTGTGTGTGTGTGTGTGTGTGTATGCCTGCCTGCCTATATATTACATGCTTTTTCTAGCACCACAGCCTACCTGTCAACGGAGTCTTACAGAAGAACAATGAAAATGACCCTTGTGTCTTGTTTCCTGCAGAGATCGGTCAGACAGCTCCCACAAGGCTAAGCGGTCAGTGACATCTCAGGACCGTTTCGTCAGCATCTCCTCGCCTTCCAGAGACAGGGAGGTGTCTCCCCTTGGCCGGAAGAACAAGTCCCCCTCCCCAAAATCAGCCCCCCAGAAGACTCCCATTCCTGCATCCCCACTTCACAGGTCAGTACCAGACCTCACCTGCTACCCCAGGGCTTTACACTGTAGCTGACTGCACACAGCTTGCAGACATTTAGACATGTCCAGCTCATTGAGTAAGGGTTTGTACATGCACTCGAACACTAGCAGTTTTAACAAAATATTTAAATCTACCGCCTTGATTCTTATGAGAAGATGAAAAGCTCTAGGTCTGCTACACACCTCCTTTTTATCTGTCCTGTACCCCTCTGCAGGTCTCCCAGTCCGCCTCCTCGCCACCAGCGCACGCCCACCCCGCCTCGCCACCACTCCCCGTCTTCCCATTCAGGCTCCTCTGCCCAGAGACACTCCTCTTCCCCTCGCCGGCGTCGCTCCACCTCCCCTGCCTACACCCGCTCGCCCCGTGCCTCCTCCCCTCCTAGCCAGAGACGCTCCTCCCGCTCCCCTGCAGCAGCCTCCCGGGTCGCCTCCTCGCCCCTGAGGACGAGGAGCCCTGGTGGGCGGACCCACTCTCAAGGTCGCGAGAGGGGTCGCAGTGAGAGGGAGAGGAGCCCACCGGCCCAGGAGCGCAGACATGAGCGCAGAGACGGTACAGGACCTCTAAACAGCAGAGACTCGATTCTCTGTCGCTTGTTTGATTTGAAATCCAGGTTCCAAGTTGTAACATCTGACTGATCTGTGTTTGTTCCTTCAACCATGTAGAGAGCCGCGGGAAGCGAGAGAAGGAGGCTAGCCATGACGACAGGGATTACGACGCCTTAGAGATCAGCTCGTCTCGAGAGGACCGGGAGACACGAGAGGGACGAGACCGGCGGAGTGACGGACGCAGCGACCGTCGAGGAGACGCCGCTGGTACCTACAGAGAAGCTACCCGGGACAGAGATCGAGAGACGACCCGGGACAACAAGGAGCCCAGCCGGGAACCCAGCAGAGCCGAGACAACATCAACACGGCCTGGCCGAGAACCTTTGGAGTACCGTGACCGAGACAGAGAACGGGAGAGGGAGAAGGAGAGAGGAGAGAGGGAGAAGACGGACAGGGACAAGAAGGAGGATGTGGTCTCAGAGGAGGGGAGGGGCTATGGAAGGGGCCATGGAAGAGAGGAAGGGGGGAGAACTGAGGGTAGGGGGGAGGCACGGGGGGAGGCGAGGACAGAAAGCAGAGCAGAGAGACCTGGACGTGGCAGGGGCCGCGGGACTGATGGATCTGACAAAGGTGAGCTTGTACATGACATCACACGACTTTGCCGTTTTCAAGGTTCATGTTGAAGATCTCACGCGCAACCATGATTGTTAGTCAGCGATTTTATTCACCACAATTTCATGTTTTCATGTTATGTTTGGTTCCATTGCTGATGAAGAATCTACTTAAAGGGGAACAATGATGAAATTCCATTATTTGTCTATATTCCTGAATCGCTTGAAGTAATAATTTGACGGTCTCGCTCATCAGGTAGCTCTCTCACTCAAGGAGATTAGGGTCAAGTTTGCAGGATTGCTACGTTAGCTGGTTATATGTCAGTGCTCCGGCCAATGGGTTGAACCTTGTGAAATACGAGTATTTGCATGAAAATAAAATGTTATTTCACTTGTTGGTAGCCCAATGGCTTTTGGTAGACAACATTGACATTTTATGTAAGAAATGTTGGTCATTGGTAGGGATGGGACGATTACCGGTTTCACGGTAAACCACAATAAAATGTCCGTACGGTTAGTATTACCGTTTAAAATTTAATTTTCATTAAAACCGTCTTTGATTACCGTGATTTTGAAAACTCGCGGTAAATCCTGTCCAGCCAGAATCAGTCTGACGCAGGTGCGCGCATGAAACTTTGTGTTTTGCATGAGAAGTCA
>JACXGM010012091.1:0-24342 GCA_016801145.1 Umbra pygmaea
GTTAGGGTTGTTATCTGGTCAGTGAGTTTGGGGTTAGGGTTATTATCTGGTCAGTGGGTGGGTTAGGGTTATTATCTGGTCAGGGTTGTTATCTGGTCAGTGGGTTCGGGGTTAGGGTTATTATCTGGTCAGTGGGTTGATTAGGCTTTTGAACTGGTCACGGTTTGGGGTTAGGGTTTTGAACTGGTCAGTGGGTTTGGGGTTAGGGTTTTGAACTGGTCAGTGGGTTTGGGGTTAGGGTTTTGAACTGGTCAGTGGGTTTGGGGTTAGGGTTTTAAACTGGTCAATTGGTTAGGGTTAGGGGTTAGGGTTAGGGTTATTAACTATGAGCATCCTGTGTTAGGGTTAGGGTTATTAACTATGAGCATCCTGTGTTCCATGATGCTGCAGCAGAGAGCTGGGAAGATGGATGAGGGTCAGGAGCTGTGGCTCGAGGGCAGGCAGGCGGGGCAGGCAGACAGGGTAGCAGTGGGGTAAGAGAAAGCGATTATAAAGGCACTGCGCTGCTGCTGTGCCACAGGGAAGATGTATGGCATAGCGAGGTATGGAGTTGCCCCGGCCGTCGCAGCACGCTAGAGAGGAGCAATGGAAAATAGTGGTCCAGACTAATGATCCAGAGCCTGATCGTTACGGCCCTCACAGAAAGGAATGGAACGAGCTGCAGTCCCCAGGAAATCAATTCCTAGGAAGAGCTTGAGTCCTAGCTGTAAATCATAGAAGAACAGAACGCAAGGATGCATGGAGGAGGTGGAGAGGAGGGGTGGATGTAGGGCTGATGTGTGGAGGGTTGGGAAGGGAAGAAGAGAACGATCATAGACCCTGAGGGGAGAATGACTTGTGGTCCCTCCTCAATGGCTTGGCTGTCCAGGTGCTCTCCATGCCTTCACATCAACGCCCCAGTTTTCCTGTTGACGGCTCCATCCCGGCTATGATGCTGCAGAGCAGCGGCTGTTTTGGAGGATGTTCTCAAATTGATTAATCCCCCTGGGCAGGGCCCCATCAATCCTAATACAACTCTAAGAGGCGGGGTCATAAGTCACTTTAGAAACATACCATGATAAAGAAGGCATTGATCAAGAGGACCAGAATGATGACAAATGTGGGAGCTCTCCAGGAAAACATCACAAGCAACAGAAGATTAGAGGTTCTCAGATACTGTCAGCCAGGGACAGGTCTGGGATAAATCATATCACTATCTAATGCTCTTTTAATTATTTGTTTTTGGTTCATCAGTTATCGACATACATTATATGCATAGTAAAAATATGACTGAAAATGTTTACTAAGGGAATATACATTAGGTACTGAGATGGCTATCGACGGAGTAGTGTTCTAGTATTTTCACTTACACTTTGTGATGGACACAGACAAGTCTTGTGTGTTGACCTTTTGTCCAATTTTGTTTTTAGCCACTGTGACGGGTTGGGTTCTGCTATCGTCGTGGTAGTTAAAATGAAATTAGTTTTTTCACTTTTTTTACTCGTTTTCACTTCATTATTCAGGCAGCCTTCTGCAGGGTATCTGACAGAAAGTACTATCTGCAACCCCCAGCTGCAGTTTCTCTATCTCCCAGTTGCTTGCGGCTTAACCCTACTTATGACTACTGCCTGCCTACCTGCCTACCTGTCTGCCATCCCAGGGATACAAGAGACACAGAGGAAATTGTGCTATTTTCTTAATAGAAACAGATGCCTTTACCCCTACCCCACCAGTGTAGTGTTGTACTGGATGGCGAGCAGTGCTATCTTTTTTGTGATTTTAGTTTTTATTAGTATACTATAAATCTGGACAGCTCTTGTGTTAGTTTAAGGCTGGTTGTGCAGATGATGAATATTCAATATTTAAAAAAAATTAATTAAATCATACACTAATTTGAAAAATCACATTTTAGTCATTTAGTTTTTTCTCTACATTTAAGAATTTTTAGAGTACCTGTTAACTCCCATTATGTACATATTTAAAATGCTTTGTCCAATTTCAGCTTTTGTCCAGTTTTTGCATACTGATGTACTGAGATTATGTATGACTAAAATAGTTGACTCTTTAACACCTCTGCCAAGAATCAGTAAAACGCCAAAGCTGCAATATTTTGGCTGTTTTTTTCAGTGGTGAATGCCAGTATTCCAACATAATACCTTTAACAAAATTTAAAGCTACATTGTGTAAAAATTGCTCCCATCTAGTTATTGTATATGACAACCAACTGAATGTTACATTCTAGCCCTTCGCGCTATTATGCCAGCAACGTAAACTCAGATATTTGTTTTTCTTTCAAAACAATAGCACTCACACACAAACATCATTGTTAATTCATTATAAAGCTAGTGAATTGTAACCAAATGTGATTGTATTTTGAGTAAAAAAACAATAAGTGCATGTGATAGCAAAAAATTATAATTTAACATGTTTTATTAAAAACAGAAACAAATATGTTGTACACACAATTTGATTGAATATATTGTCAGTGTCTCATGTGAAAACATCAACATGTGGACATGAACACTACCAATGCAATGAATTAACAATGATTATTGTAATGAATTACGAGCACTATTATTTTGAAACCGAAAATCCTAGTTTGTGCTGCAGGCGAATGGTTCTTTCCTACTGTATAGCTAGGGCCAGCACTGTCATTACATTTACTTGACAATAGGCGTGATCCTCCATCTTCAACAGGCTTTCTAACCTGCCGGCAGGTAGTTCGACTTACATTTATTGGTGAAGGAATGAGTGTAACACCAAGGCCTGTACTCGAGTGGAATCAATTTGTAATTGGAGGGTCCATCATGGTCTGGGGCAATGTGTCACAGCATCATCGGACTGAGCTTGTTGTCATTGCAGGCAATCTCAACACTGTTACAGGGAATACACCCTCCTAAGTCATGTGATAGCCTTCCTGCAGGCTCATCCTGACATGACCCTCTAGCATGACAAGGCCACCAGCCATACTGCTCGTTCTGTGTGTGATTTCCTGCAAGACAGGAATGTCTGTGTTCTGTCACAGCCAGTAAAGAGCCCGGCACTCAATGTTGGATCAGTGGGTGAGGGCTAGGGTCATTTCCCAAAAAAATGTCAGGGCAATTGTAGGCGCCTTGCTGGAGGAGTGGGGCAACATCTCAAAGCAAGAGCTGGCAAATCTGGTGCAGTCCATGAGGAGGAGATGCACTGCAGTACTTAATGCAGCTGGTGGCCACACCAGATACTGACTGTTACTTTTGATCTTTCACCCCTTTTGTTATGGGACACATTCCATTTCTGTTGGTCACATGTCTGAGGAACTTGTTCAATTCATGTCTTAGTTGTTGAATCTCTTTAGTTTCATACAAATATTTACAAATGTTACATTTGCTGAAAATAACAGCAGTTGAAAGTGGGAGTTTATATATTGCATAGGTTAATGTGCATTTACATAAGTTACAGGAAATTAAGAAAATTTAACCCATTCCAAATATAGTCCAATTTTTCTCTATGTTGGACTATATTGTGCCTTTTATTTTTTATTGAACCGTTATTGAACCAGGCAAGTCCATTAAGAACAAATTCCTATATCCGAATATGGCCTGGGCAAAATGAAGTGAATATTGGCATTAGGTTGTGCTTACTTGGCATAGCAACATAAAACCGGAGTGCGCATCTGTTTTTAGGCTGCACAAAGCAACATTATTGTTGTCCTCATTAACATGTGCCTTAGCAGAGATTTCAAATCAGTCTCTAGAGATGCCCCAAAGAACTTTAAATTAGAAACAAACAAGGGTGAAACCTCTGAAAGTGGGTCTGGAGGATAAGACACGGTGGATACCAAATTATGTAGATTAATATAACAGGAGCTTAATCTGCATTAAGCTTCACTATGAACATTTGGAAGGTAAGATAAAGGATGCCTTTTAAATGGACTTTATTTTTCTTTTATTGCAGAACATTTAATGGATTATTACACACAATCAAATAGTATTTGTGTCACTTTACTCAAAGAAATACATAGTAAACTACTATGAGATGTATTCGACACAAAATACTGTATGGATGATTTAGTAAAAGGAAATACTATATAGGTGAACCCACACAATAAATTACTACATTTGATGGTTATCCAGAATAAATACTATATGGGTGATTCTTCAAAATAGAATAATATCATATTTACACAAAGCTTGTCCATCGTCAATTTCACCGTTAAATGTATTTAGATTTTATTTTCTATGAAAGGCATCTGAATTGCAAGGCATCTAATATACCTTTGTGCTCAAACGCATACCCCTGGAGAATTGGTAATACTGTAGATGTGTGGTGTGTAGAAGAAAACATGAGTGAGCAGGCAAATCAATTTGTTTTTATTTCTCATGGGATTTATATTCAACTGTAGGTCATAACAGAATGGCACAATCATAAAACAAAACAAGGCAACAAAGAAAATAATGAAATGACCCCTGTTCAAAAGTCTGCATACCCTCAGTTCTCAGTATGGAGTATTGCCCTGTTAGCATCAATGACAGCATGCAGTCGTTTGTGATAGTTGCCTATGAGCCCCTGAATTGGTGCAGGTGTTATAGCTACACATTCATCATGGCAAAATGCCTCCAGGTCATGCAGTCTTTGGTCGTCTTGCATGAACCAGACATTTGAGATCTCCCCAGCGTGGCTTGATGATACTCCGGAGATAGTTCAGGAGACTGTGATTGCTGTAACCACTGGAGGGTCAACTTGGTCTTGTGCTTAGGGTCATTGTCGTGCTGGAAAGTCCAAGAGCGTCCCATGCACAGCTTTCGTGCAGAAGAATGCAAATTGTCTGCCAGTATTGTCTGATAACATGCTGCATTAATCTTGCCATGAATTGGTCTGATCCAACAGACGAGCTACTGTAGCTCAAATTGCCGAAAATGTTGGTTCTGATAGAAAGGTGTCAGAAGACACAGTGCATCACAGTTTGTTGCGGATAGGGCTGCTGTTTTGGTGACAAAAGGGGGACCTACACAATATAAAGCAGGTTGTATAATGTTATGGCTAATCAGTGTATACAGAGCCTTAATAAATAAAGTGCATCTATTTGCTCCTCCTAAACTCTTAACATCCTAAGACTTTAACCTCAGTATCCTGCCAGTGGGGTATTTTAAAAAAATCAACTAGAATCACAGTACACAAGTCCAATTATTAAGTAATATATACATGTCCCATATGTTTACAAAGCTTAATATCTCAGGAATCTAGCTAATGTTTATTTTTAATTTTACAATAGCTATAACAAAAATAAACATTAAACTTTATAATGTGAGCTACGTGCCTTGTACAAATGCACCTCAAATAAAATAAGAGGTGGATTAAAATCACTGCTCATAACTGCAATTTTTAAGTAATATATACATGTCTTATATTTTTACAAAGCTTAAAAACTCAGTAATCTAGCAAATGTCTCCGTTTTACAATAGCTATAATGACCATAACATAACACAGCATAATGTGAGCTATGTGCCTAGTAAAAAATGACATTCTTTTTTTTGCCTCATAGAAAATACAATGTGGATTACAATCAAAGCTCACAAATGCAATTTTTAGGATATATATACATATCTTACAGCTTTACAAAGCTTAGATACTCAGGTATTTAGCAAATGTCTCGGTTTTACAATAGCTATAGAGCATAGTTTTTCCAGGTAAAATCCATCTTGTTATGTGGAAATGTCTATTTCATTACCACCCATGTACAAGCATCTATTCTGAAACTAACCACATGCGTGTTCATAAATTATGGGACACGCTTCCAAAACAAAGATGCATTTGAAGTGTACTGCTACCCTCCGATTTCATCATATTCGGAATCCATATGAAACAGAGATTTTAAAAATGAACAAGATCACCAAATTTAACCTAACTACACCAGATATATTTTATAAAACACATATGTTGATCTGTCTCAGGAACCGGATAAAATGTCATCAAATTGTGTTTTTTGTGGAAATATATATTTTCAAATAATGCTATAGCTGATTGGCTGTTCACTTTATCATTCTACAATCTTAGACCTATGTTGTCATCACCTGTGTGACATGATTAGAAGTGTTTCCAGGACCATATCTCAATATTTGACTGTGTAGCCTTTCAAATAGGATGTAGAAAAATAAAAACAAAAACAATATTATGCACTTTCTTTATTTCATTTTGTGCCATATTCACTGTGTACATTTATTCGAAATCAATTTTACATATCCAAAAGATTCAACGTCTTTCCTTTTAAAAAATATCAACAATATGAATGTAGTTGCTTCATGTCCAGTGTAACAAGAGGCGCAACTTTGCGTAAGTTTTTTAGGCAGGATTTGACAATTTGGGGGAGAGTTTTAAGAGGGTAAATTGATACAGGATGCTAAATTAAATTGGACCAATCACAAAGCTTAGATTGGAAAACTAAAAAGTTACTGTAACACTTTATGGGTTCACTGTCAAAACTGAAACTATTAGTCATGCTTGCTGTGAAAAATATTATAATGTGCAGTACGCTGAATTGATTTCCAAAGCTAAAATGCTCATAGCATGCCAAATACAATAAACCAGTTGTACAACAGCTGGCTAGGAATGTTCACAAGCCAGAATTATCCCCTATCATGCCAGTCAGTGACATTTACCTGTAACTTTATTTATCATACAGCACTGCCTCCTAAAATGTATAATACTACAAGCTATTATCAAACCAACAAATGTTAGCGAATAGAAAGCTACAGTACAAAGTCATCCAATATAATCCCTGCACTTGCATGACTCCGAGACAATAATAATATGAATTTATTGTGTTTGCTTTCTACTGCAGTGGTTCTCATCTCTGGTCCATGATTGCCACCAATAGTATAGTAGCCCTGAACACACATCGGATTCAATGAAAGTAGTTTAATTGTCTATGTTTGACAGGGACTACAATGAAAATGTTTGCTGTTGGGATACTGGAGAACTAGTTTTGGAAACCAATGCTCTATTGTACACTATAACTATAATCTACCCTGCTTTACTTTGCTGTAGCAAGCTCTTCTGCATTGTACTCTAATTTATTGTACTTTTGTACCCAGTCACACTTAGAACAGATGTGTTAAAAATAGCATGTTTTGTGTCTAGTTAGAAACAAACGTGTTTTGTTATGTATTAACCAATCACTGTCATGCTGTCAGTTAAAAACAATCTTTTTTTAACACATTAATTGCAACATTTGTCACAAAATGTGTTAAAGCACTGTTAACACATTAATTGTGTTGTCCCTTCACACACCTTTTTTAAGAGTGTACTCTAGTACTGTATTTAATCCACAGAACTATATCCTCCTCCTACACTCAAAAAAATCATATGTTGGACTAACGTAACTGTGTTATGTGTTATTATAATTTCGGTAACACCGTAATGAATAATATTACTTAAATGTAACATAACCCAGTTATGTGCATTCTGTTGACATAACACAGTTAAGTTAGTCCAACATATCATTTTTTGAGTGTATAGTATAGTGTACTATACTCTTTTATACTATACTCTATTATACTGGGGGGCAGTTCATCATTTGTTGAGGAGAAATGCTTACTATTGCCTTTTCACTGTGTTTTGGTAATGACACATTTAGTGGAAATTTGATGACAAGGAAATTGTCATCAATATAAATGAAATTTGTGAAAATATACAGTAGAGTAAATTACTAAGCGACATATGTTCAAAGAAGTCACTATCACATTCTATGAAAAAATATGTGGTTTTACAATACAGCTTGTTATACATCCCTCGACCCCGCTATGAAACTTGGGATTTCATATTTTGGTTCATCTATGTCAAAACAGGCACTATAAAGTATGGTCTCACAGGCGTGAAATTCTGCACAATGCCCCTTTAGAGGGCATATACTACATCCAAATAATATACATTCAGGTTTAATCTTTTTTGCTATCCTGCACTTTGAAAGGTGTCTTCTGATGTGGTTTGGGCATTGCAGTGGACTTGGAACATTGTTTTTATTCGGTAGAATGATACATATTAGGGAATTGGGTGCCATTGTCAGGATAGCCTAGTTTGTAATATTCTCCTAAGTGGACAGAGCAGCAGATATGTAGAGAAATCCATTGGTAGAACAATATGACTGAGATTCTCCAGTGACTGTAAGTAATGGCCCATGTCTCTCTCAGTAAGTGTCAGGTGTTCTGAGGCAGTCTCAGAATGGATGTTTTTTTCATGCTGTCTGCTTTTGATTCCTACTCCCCGAGGTGTTTAAAAAAGCGCTAGATTGTTAGTGACAATCAGACGCTCTGGCCCTTTTGAGCAGGAGGGTTGATTTAATCGCCAGGCTGTCTGTCATTTGTTATTCCAGAGCGAGCAGAGTGTGGCTGTGCCTGCCTGCCTGCCTGGCTGGTTGGCCGCACCCAGTGAGTGAGGCCTGGGCCTGATCAAGTGTCGCCTCCCTACCAGCAGAAAGCAGCACCCCCTCTCTCCCATCCTCACCCACATTTCTTATTTTTTAACAATTTATTTATTTATTTATTATGTTTAAATCTTCAATACAAATGGCAGTTTCTCCCCTCTCCCAGTGGGGCCCATTACTGCCTGTGGGGCATTAAAGATCATTAATAGTGCTGTCAGAAAGAGAGGTAGAGACAGGGGAGAGCAGGCCTAGTGAGTTGCAGAGCTGCTCATAAATGGGAAATTAATACATCTGCTTCATTAATGCTGGCTCGTGTTTGATGTTTGTTAGCTGGCAACTTTAATGATGTAGGTTTGAGCCGACTGGGGCTTGACTAAATTTGATTCCTCCAATTAGGTAGTCAGGGTTCTTTCAGGAAAGAAAGGAAGAGAGGAAAGAAAAAAATGCTCCCTAATTATGGACTCCAAACCTTCAGTTTTGTGGCTCTTGCTCTGTTCTGTTCTTTTTCTCTCTCTTTTCGCTCTCCTCTTGTCAGAGCTTGATTGCGGGGACACGTTCATCAGCCTTGGCCTTCGTAAAGTTGTTTACCATTCACTAATCAAGGGGAAATATTTTAATCAGCACCCGTGACTGTCTTAATCATTAACATTAGCAAGCCATGTATGTTAATTGCTATATAGAGCAAGGTGATGATAGTCAATCTTAAGTGCAAATGATGAAATTACCACCACCAAGATTCCAGACATGAGAAAATATATACTAATCACAGTTAGATACTGAGCTAGTTACCATGTAGGAAACATGAAAGGTAGCTACTGCAGAAAGATAGCATTTTGTAGCTGTATTCGCCTACATAGTGTCCGTAGAAAGACTAGACAATTAGAATTACTTATAGCACAACCCGATAAAAAACAAGTGTGTATTTGAATCAGATACTAGTTTGCCTAACATTTCTTTTGAGATTGGACATTGTTGAGCCATTTACTGGCTACATGCCTACAGTACAATATAATGTTGTTATAGTTGTGCTATTCTAATGAGATTTTTAAAAGTATAGTAATGCTTTAACATGCAAATATTCGAGGAGCAATACGGATACAACTAAATCAAACAGTTCATTACTGTAGCTGTGTTCTCCACATTGAAGGAAGATGCGATACGGTGAAGCAGTCGGTCGATCTTCCCTTTGACTCTCAGTTTATATGGACGTATACACATTTGAACATCTATTATCAGTTGAGCTGAAACAGAATAGTAAATCAGCTCATCTTACTGGTGATCAGAACCATTACTCATCTTCAAACAAGAACATTCTATGCCTTCTAGTCCTAGACCAGCCATCCTTCACCTTCATTTTATCTTCTTTTTCCTACCTGAGTCATTAATATTGGCTCTTTTATAAATGTTTTAGCAGTGTTTTAATTACATTTTGACAAGGCCTAGTTAACTCTACACCTACTCTGTAAAAGGCCTGATTTACCCTACACCTATTCTGAGGAAGGCCTGGGTTACTCTTCACCTACTCTGAGGAAGGACAGGTTTACTCTACACCTACTCTGAGGAAGGCCTGGTTTACTATACGCCTACTCTGAGGAAGGCCTGGTTTACTCTACACCTACTTTGAGGAAGGCCTGGTTTACTCTACACCTACTCTGAGGAAGGCCTGGTTTAATCTACACCTACTCTGAGAAAGGCCTGGTTTACTCGGCACTCCTCCGAAGAATGACTGGTTTACTCCTCCCTCATGGTTTTCTCTACACCACTCACTTGATGCTTTATAAACATGTAACTGCTTTCTTAGCATATTTCTTGATTGTGTGTGTGTGTTTCTGTTATTTCTTTCAGGTAGAATTAACAGTATTGTATCAATAAGAATTCATATGGACACCATTTATACAGCAGCCTATATTGACATATTATGCTGGAATCTTTGTCTTCTGTGTTTCTCTTTTAAGTACTCAATTTCTATGACTCCAGCCTAGTTTTTAAAAGCCACCGTTTGAACTCTGTTATGAGGACACTATTTTTTAAAATTGTATTGGATGTCGTTTTCAGTCTCGTAATCTGAACAAACAAACAGCAAGCCGCTGAAGAAACCCAGCACTACTTGGCCTGAAAACAACCAGGACCCGGTTCCCCAAAACGTTCTTATCGCTAAGTAGTTCTTAACCTATAGGTTAAGGAATAGGTTAAGAACTACTTAGCAATAAGAACGTTTTGGGGAACCGGGCCCATATCATCCGCATACATAAGATGATTTACAAACTTATCTTCAATCATACACCCAGTGTTACAAACATTCAACTGTGAAATGTTGTTGTATGTGGCGGTACGTTATAAAAGACTGTTGCGGTGCTTGCATCACTCCCTTTTCCGTCCTACGTTCCTATGGCCACTTGGCCAGTGCGCAGGCCCGTCGCGACAAGGCAAGCAAACCAAGCAATTGCTTGGGGCCCCGAGCTGGCCTGGGGCCCCAAGACAACGACTGGTTAAAAATAAAATGCAACGACAAACTGTGTGAGCGCCCCTTTGATAGTCAATGCAGTAAAGTGCAATGACACTGTTATAGGGATCCCCCTCAAGGGGCCCCTCTCGTGATCTCTGCTGCCGGCAAAATACAAAACCTTCTCGGTCGGCACTCGGCAGTCATCATGAAGTGAAATTATGATTCAGGAAGCCAGAAAAGGAAGAAGAGAAAGGAAGAGTGGGATAAGAAAAAACAAGATAGTGCTAAGTGAGAAATTACACTGGATAAAATAGCTCTACTTGTCTTGGTGTAATTTTGCAGCCGGTAGGCTAGCAAAAATATGTTTCTGTTAGCTAACTTTACTTGTAACCTGCCTGAGGGCAAATGCTGCTTGTAACGAACAGTTAGTGCAATTTTTTTTAAACGGATGGTTACATACTACTGTAATATGATTTTAACAGGATAGGGAAGATGCAGATCTGTTCCAGAATACCTGTTTATCGTATTTAATGACATGACATTGCTATAGCTTTGTGATAGGTTTTGATGAAATTGGCACAACTATTCCACCGTGATAATGTATTTACCAAATGGGGGTTAGGAAAACCACACAATAAATTCTGTGCATCAAACATTAGCTTGGGATGTTTTTAAGCATTAGTAACCCTTAACATTATGTTAGGAATATCTGATCCAATTATAGATGTTTTAAAAATGGTTTCTTAAAGGTTTACAATTTTTTTTAATCATTACCCGATATGTAATATATTACATGATAGATATAATGTGTGTTACAATAAACTGTTAATTTACAGCACTACTTATAATTAGTAAACATTTAATTATACACAAGTATTTGCACTTTAAACACTTTTTATGCGCAGTTTATGCACTGTAAACCTTTTTTTATTTTTATAAAGTGTGGGTGAACTTAAACTTTATGGCTATGCTGTGGTTCCTGTAGGTATTGCGTGCAGGGTGGGGGCTTGGGGGGCCTCCCTGTCCATTTTGCTTGGGGCCCTCAAATTCCTTCAAACGGCCCTGCCAGTGCGAATGCAAATAGCAAAACCGGTTTTGGGGGAGAGTAGTTAGTAGAACTGTTTAGAAGTGGACTGTTTTTATAACTACGTTCCTGTAACTACTTGGTTGGAAAGCGGCTTTAGTCTAATCTTCAGCTTCAGACTACAACAATAAACAAACAGTCTGCTTAGACTAATTATTGATCATTGTGTTTTTCTTGTCTACACTGCATTCTACATTATTATGCAAATTATATTTTGAACTGATTTTCCTAAATAGTCTATGCAAATGACAGTCAGTATAATTTTTAAGTCACAAACCGTTAGGGTATATGTCTGATTTAATTGAACAATCTACCTAATGAAATCAGTATTCTTTTAAAGTATAAAAAACTCAATATGCAATGTTCCAAATTATTATGCACAACAGAGTTTCAAAACTTTGCATACGTTGTAAAGAACTGAAAATGGTCATTTGTTGAATTTGCAGCAAAATTGTCATATTTACTGAAATCAAAAACATCTTAACAGGGCAAGTTACATGTTAACATAGGACCCCTGTTTTGATATCATCTTCACAATTCTTGCATCCATTGAACTTGTGATTTTAGATTGATAGATAGATCTTTATTAATCCTTTACAGGAAATTACAGTGTCGCAGCAGCTTCAAGACATAGCACCACACATTTACTCAATATATATCCATACCAATAAGTTAAAATACCAAAAAATATATAAATAAAGGAAAAGGTTGTTATTTTTGTGCATTATAGAGTCATATAGCAGCTGGTATGAAGGACTTCCTATACCGCTCCGACTTGCACCTTGGTGCCAGAAGGCTCTGACTGAAGGTGCTACTGTTTATCACCTTCGGAAGGTGGAGTGGGTGTGCAGGGTTGGTCAATATTGATCCTAGTTTTTTATGTTCTGGCCCCTGCCACCTGCTGGACTGTCTCTAGCTCAGACCCTACCACCGAGCCGGCATTTTTGATGAGCATGTCCACTCTGTTTTTGTCTGCTGTGCGGACGCCGTCTCCCCAACAGGCCACAGCAAAAAACAGAGCACTGGCCACCACTGTCTGATATACACTACCGATCAAGGGCTGACAAATATCGAATGACCTTAGCCTCCTTACAAAATAGAGTCGGCTTTGCCCCTTACCATACACTGATTCCATATGACACTTCCAGTTCAGCTTGCGGTCAAACTGCACACCGAGGTACTTGTGATGGGCCACCAGCTCCACCTCAGTGCCCCTGCTGGTGACTGGTGTTGGTTGGATCCTCCTCCTCCCCCTCCTGAAGTCCACAACCATCTCCCTGTTTTTTGTGTTATTAAGATGGAGGTGATTGTCTGCACTCCGTTGAACAAAGTTGTTGAGTGTTCCTCAGTACTCCTGCTCATCGTCTCATCTAATAATGCCGATGACTGTGGTGTCATCTGAGTATTTCTGCAGGAAAACTCTGTCTGTGTTGTATTGGAAATCCGCAGTGTAGATGGTAAATGGAGCCAGCACAGTTCCTTGTGGCACCCCCGTACTGGGCGCAGATGGCTCAGTGGGTAGGGAGTCAGACTTGTAGTCAGAAGGTTGCCAGTTCGATTCCCGACTGAGCCAAATGTCGTTGTGTCCTTGGGCAAGACACTTTACCCTAATTGCTCCCAGGTCGTTGCTGTAAATAAGAAATTGTTCTTAGTCAACTTACCTGGTTAAATAAAGGTTAAATAAAATAAATAAATAAACCCCCGTACTGCTTAGAATAGTGCTTGAGACACTGTTCTGCAGATGTACATACTGTGGTCTGAGGGATAGATAATCCAAACACCAAAGGACCAGTGATGGATCTACCTTCATCTTTCCCATCTTCTCCCCCAACAGTCGAGGCATAATAGTATTAAAGGTGCTTGAGAAGTCAAAAAAGTAATCCGCACAGATGCATCAGGGGTGTCCAGATGTGTATAAGACCTATGCAGCATATAAATGAGGGCATCATCAACACCGATGTTGGGCTGATATGCAAACTGTAAAGGGTCCAGTTGAGTTGACACACTAGTCCTGATGTAGAAAAGGACAAGTCTCTCAAGCGTCTTTATGACATGTCAGGTGAGCGCTACCGGTCTGTAGTCATTGTGGTGGGTAGGATGATTTTTCTTCGGGACAGGGACCAGGCAGGATGTTTTCCACAGCCTTGGGACCTTCTTTAACCACAGGCTCAGGTTGAACAGGTGTGTCGAAATACCACATAGCTCTGTAGAGCAGGTCTTCAGTAGCCTTGGACTGATGTCATCCAACCCCACTGCTTTCCTTGGCTTCAGTACGCCCAACATCCTCTCGACCTGAGCTGGATGAAGAAACATGGGCGGGGCTGCTGGTGGGGTAGGAGGTGGGAAAAAGGGACTACAAGGAGGTGATATAATAGGTGCATTGGGGAGAGGGGGGAGATGGAGCGGAAGCAGCAATGATCAGCAGACCATGTGGGGGAGGCTGGAGTGTTGTGGGGCGGTCAAATCTGTTAAAGAATCTGTTCAGATCATCAGCAAGACTCTGTTCACCATCAGGCAGTGTACCGCCCTTCTCCTTCATGCCTGTGATCTTCCGCATCCCAGCCCATACCTGCCTCACTCCATTTTGCGACAGCTGTTGTTCTAATTTTGACCTATATGCTTCTTTTCCCTCCTTAATCTTCCCTTTCAGTACCTGTAGAACATCTCCCTGTCTTCTATTAAGGAGTTGTGGGACTGGTCTATACCAAAAATAGCTAGTAGGGGCATGGTTCTAATTGGACTTGAAGAATGTCTGAAAGGATATTGAAAATAGAATTCCAAAAATGTTCAAGTTTGGGATAAAGGGCAAACATATGGCTAAGATGGCAGGGAGTTGCTCCACAATTGACACAGGTGTGATCAACCTCTGGGTATATTTCTGATAATCTAGATTGTGAGAAATGCAATCTCTGTACCACTTTAAACTGGCTAAGAGCTAGGCGAGCACATGACGAAGAGGTACATATTCTCTTGATGGCTCTGAATTCATCTCTGAATTCTACTCCCAGTTCAATCTCACATGCAGCAGAGGCTTTCGAGCTTGTCTGCTTATCAAATGACAACATACTTTGATATATTTTTGAAATTACAGATTTTTGATGCAGTTCATGTCGAAATAACTCTTCCCATGGTTGCCTTGTGGGTGGGGAGGGAAAGTTAGGAAAGGTGCTGGAGTGCCTAGCCTGAAAATACCTGAATAAGTGAGTTAAGAGGTGGATAAGTCTGAGAAGTTGGCAAAAACATTGGCTATTAATAGGTCACTGAAGCTCACTATGCCATTTCTCTCCTAGAGACGAAAGACGGGATCTACCTGAGAGGGAGGAAAAAGATGATTGCTGCAGATGGGCATTAGAGTAGAGGCAGAACATGACTGAAAGTGAGCGAGCAGGATATAGGGAGATGGAAGAAAACAAGAGAGCTGGGAGAGAAGATGACACACAAGAACCAGCCTCAAGTTGGCACCACACAGTCTGCGGAGCATCCAACTAGAACAAAAATTTCTGGATGTTGGTTGCCAAGTAGTAATATATAAAATTAGGCAAAGATAGACCTCCGCTGAGCGTACATTGCTGCAGCAGGGATTTCTTAACTCTGGAAGTCTTCCCTCCCCATACAAAAAAATGAGAGCCTGATCAATAGATTTAAAATACAATTCTGGTAAAAATAGGGGGATGGATTGAAATAAGTAAAGACATTTTGTAAGGGTAAGTTTGCCTCTAATAAGGAAGACAGTAAGTGAGTAACATTAACTCCTAAATATTTGAAACCAAGACAATTTTATTGGAATGGCAAATCAGACTGTTGAAGTGGAAGCGCTGTTGCATTTAAAGGCATACATATATATATTTTTTGCAGGTTGAGCTTGTACCCAGAAAAAGAGCCAAAAGTTTCCAATAGAGACAAAATCTTAGGTAAGTGGGAGACAGGGTCAGTTACATACAAAAGCAAGTCATCACCATACAAGGCAAGTCTGTGTTATGATCCCTTGTGGGTTATCCCTACAAGTGAGGGTGAGGTTCTGATTGCAGTTAAGAGAGGATCAATAGCTAGAGCAAAAGGCAAAGGGGAAAGTGGACAACCCTGTCGAGTTCCACAGGACAAAGTAATATAGTCAGAATTTAAGTTATTAGTGTTGATAGAGGCTAGAGGCGATGTATACAAGAGACATATCCAATATATGAATGTACACTCACCTAAAGGATTATTAGGATCACCCATTCAATTTCTCCTTAATGCAATGATCTACTCAACCAATCACATGGCAGTTGCTTCAGTGCATTTAGGGGTGTGGTCCTGGTCAAGACAATCTCCTAAACTCCAAACTGAATGTCAGAAAGGGAAAGAAAGGTGATTTAAGCAATTTTGAGCGTGGCATGGTTGTTGGTGCTAGACGGGCCAGTCTGAGTATTTCACAATCGGCTCAGTTTCTGGGATTTTCTAGGGTTTACAAAGAATGGTGTGAAAAGGGAAAAACATCCAGTATGCGGCAGTCCTGTGAACATCCAGTATGCGGCAGTCCTGTGGGCGAAAATGCCTTGTTGATAATAGAGGTCACAGGAGAATGGGCCGACTGCTTCAAGCTGATAGAAGGGCAACTTTGACTGAAACAACCACTCGTTACAACCGAGGTATGCAGCAAAGCATTTGTGAAGCCACAACACGCACAACCTTGAGGCGGATGGGCTACAACAGCAGAAGACCCCACCGGGTACCACTCATCTCCACTACAAATAGGAAAAATATGCTACAATTTGCAAGAGCACACCAAAATTGGACAGTTGAAGACTGGAAAAATGTTGCCTGGTCTGATGTGTCTCGATTTCTGTTGAGACATTCAGATGGTACAGTCAGAATTTGGCGTGAACAGAATGAGAACATGGATCCATCATGCTTTGTTACCACTGTGCAGGCTGGTGGTGATGGTGTAATGGTTTGGGGGACCTTTTCGTAGCACACTTTAGGCCCCTTAGTGCCAATTGGGCACCGTTTAAATGCCACGGCCTACCTGAGCATTGTTTCTGACCATGTCCATCCCTTTATGGCCACCACGTACCCATCCTTTGACGGCTACTTCCAGCAGGACAATGCGCCATGTCACAAAGCTCGAATCATTTCAAATTGGTTTCTTGAACATGACAATGAGTTCACTGTACTAAAATGGCCCCCACAGTCACCAGATCTCAACCCAATAGAGCATCTTTGGGATGTGGTGGAACGAGAGCTTGTATTTGATACAACTTCGCCTATTAAATTTGTTATTTAAAACAAACCCTTGGGTTTTGCCTCAAAAAACATTTAGTCTGTGCATTTTGATAGTTGTCTTATTATTATTAACCAATTGGATTTGGTGCTGCACAACGGGAGTACAGATATCCGACGTAATTTCCGATAAATATATCTTGTTTCAAAATCAATACACAAATACGACAAAGAATATAAATATAACAAAAGCAGTAATTGAGAAACATGGAATTTCGTCTTTAACTACAGAATCATTCTCTTGCATGAGGAGTCGAATGTAGCCTAATGTTCTTCTCTATTTTCGCCACCGTCTGACTCAACGGAAATTATCAATCAGAAATACTTTGACAGCCATTTTTGAGAACACTAGCGATGTATATTCCCTGTTAACATGAATGTCTTTTAATTAAATTTGGAAGTAAATAAACCTGTCTTCTCTGTATCGTTTTGAATAGGCATCATATTTTGACAAGTTTATATGTGCGCAATGACTGTGCATTGTCAAATGGACATATTACAGTTCTTTCCAATTGCTAACACACAACATGCATAATTTGGCTCATTGTGTCAAAACTCAACACACAAGAATTCTTTACACAACACTTGAAGATTAACATTGAACTGCCATGTCAAAACTACCATTCTGCAATCAAAACTTAACACTGACTTCAAAAGGCCCTCTTCAGATCGATAGGGAACACACATGCACATGAACAATAAACAGTCAAACAGACACAACACACTGGTCAACTTTACTCAAGACACTTTTGTAATTTGTAGTTTTTAAACCGTTTTTATTCCCGCAACCAAGCCTCAGTGATACATTGTACAGGTAGTAAAACAACTCCCATTACAAGTCAGGGCTCACTCCGTCGATTGGGGTCGGGCCACGTCACCTCGTCCACATCACAGGCGATGTTCTCCCTTGCCAGGCAATGGGAAAATATTGCCGGGAGTGGCGTATCCACCCGTGGATCGAGCCCACCTCGATGTCCCTGCATGCCTCCTCCATTGCTCGCAGGAGCGCTACGCGTGCATGTGGTAGGCGGTCATAGACCTTCCACCGCCATGCCGAAAATAATTCCTCTATCAGGTTGCTGAACGGGGAATAAGGGGGCAGGTACAGCACCATGAAATGGTCGTGGTTGGCGAATTAGTCCCGGACCAGAGCAGCCCGATGGAAACTGACATTATCCCAGATGACAACGAACATGGGCTGCCCTGGTTGTTCCTATGTGACCGCGGCATGTAGTGCATGCAGAAATGTCAGTATGTGTGCAGTGTTGTAGGGACCCAGGGTGGCATGGTGATGGAGGACCCCCTGACCACAAATGGCTGCACACATGGTGATGTTGACCCCGCACTGCCCGGCGACATTCTCGATGGCCCTTTGGCCGATGATGTTTCAGTCCAGATGTCTGGTTTTTACCAGAGTCTCTTCCTCTATCTCCTCTCCCTCTTCCCTCCCCGTCTCTTCCTCGTTCTCCTCTCCCTCTTCCCATCTCTTCTTCATTTTCTCCTTCCCCTTGGTCCTTCAGCCTCCATATTCACGATTGTCTCACGAAAGGTCCTCATATCTGAATTATATGTAGTGACTGATTGGTGTTCAGTTACAGGTTAAGTGTTTTACTATGTGTGCGGGAGTGTTGCTAATGTCGTGTGTGTTTTAACTATTGAATTGACGTGCTGACTGCAGAGTGTTTCATCATTGGCCAAAATGTGTAACACATGCACGATTTGTGTAGTGTTTTGCACTGTGTGTTACAGAATTGTTTACGGTGCTGTTGCCTGAGTGTACCAAATGCATGCAAACGTTACGATTTCAACACTTTGTTATGAGCATTCACTTTTAGTGTTTTAGCAATCAGGAAAAACTGTAAATTACCAGCACTCATTTGGTTCCAGTACCCGATTTTGATCTACTGTTGGCTGATCTGATGATTATTTATAAATCCCCCTTATTCATCATATGCAACACAATATAGCTAGTTAAAGTGATGGTTCAGAGTAATATAAACCTAGGGTCATTTGCACTTTGGACTCGAGCCAAACAACCCCCCCTAAACTTTTTTCCCTCGTAATGAAATTGGTGGAGTTCATTCGCGATCAGACGAATGGCTTAAAGCAGGCGCTAATGGAACTGAGTTGGTAACTCGTAAATAACATATATAATAAGAAGTATACTTGAATAACACTTTTCTGATGGCTGCTACTCTCGGCTGCTAGGCTTTACATGTTGTGCCTTGTGCTGTAGATGGGATATCAGTGACGGTAGATGTGAAAAACGATATTCCCTCTACATATAGACAACTGGCTGTTCACCCTGCTCACCAGTTGCCTGTCTTCAACTTGCCCTTTTCGGACTAGGATGTCACACAACAGCCCACAAGCATCCCCCCAGTGCCCCTACTGGTCCCTGTCCCCTCAAATGCGTTAGGATTACAGAGAGATCAGGATGATCCATGGGTACAGTAGAGTCACTGCCAACCTGACTCTAGCTTTCACATTCAATAATTCAGTGATCACTCATCCAAGACAGCTTCCTGTGTATGTGCACCGTGCAGATGGAGTTATGGAGCACAGAAACCGAATAATACGTTGATGTTAAAGGGGACCACCAATGAAATTCTATAATTTGTCTATGCTCCTAAATCATTTGAAGTCATTATTTGAAAGTCTTGCTCATCGGTCAACTCTCTCACTCAGAGAGACCAGGTTAGAGCTAGCGCGAGTGCAGCGTCAACAGGAGACAAAGGGTCTGTGCAGATTAATGTGTTTGAATACAACTTTGTAAAAAAAACTATAATTTGCACAAAAAACTATTTTTCTTTCATAAAGAAGAAAAAACAAAATCGTGACACCCAACTGATTTTGGTACATAAAATATAATTATATATTTAGGAACATAGACAAATTATAGAATTTTGTTGTTGTTCCCCTTTTAAGTGAGCTGAGCAGTAAAGTACACAGTACCTACTATGCATGCCAAATGTAATGTGGATGTCCTAAAATGGGTGCCATAACAGTCTCTAGCAGGCCCTGCTGACCAGAGAAATAATACTGAAGGTTCACCTCAGCAACATGCTGAGTAAGCAACTTTCACCCACTTTCCTCTGACTATTTTAAATACCTTACCCAGTCCTGTTGGCTCTATCCATAACAATAGCTGAAATAAAGTTACATTTAAATATATGCAAATAAGATTCATTTTGCCCAATATTTTATGCATTTAGTTTTACATTTATAGTAGAAAAAATAAAGGTGAGTGCATTAGCATTACAAAAGAACTTATATGGCAATGTTAACATATGCTGATACCCACAGCCTGTGCAATTTTAGCAACTTAGTCATGCTACATATTGAAAAATGACTCCTATATTATATCAACAAAACAAGTCCAAATCCTCCAAAACACAGAGAAAGAAACGTCATTAAAACATTTGAAACAAATGAGACAAATCCGATGGTGGTTTGAGATTATGAGGGAACATGTTTAAGCCCAGAGAGGAATCAAGTGTGTGTGGCATGTAGCAGATACATTCCCACGTGCATCGCTAATGCCTGCAGATCTGAACTTGAAATAGAGCTCCTGGGCTCATAGGCTGACACAGAGTAGGATAGAGGGAAGATGGGGGGGGAAACCAAAAGATGCTCACAACCAACTCCTCCATTATCACAGACATTTGTTCTGTCTGTTGTTTTGTGAATTCCAGTAGGCCTTGAGCACTTTTACTTACAACAAACACAAACAAGCTTTCTTCACGCCCGCTTTGAAATGAACAGGGAGTTAGAATCAGCTCTGGATAAAAGGCTCAACTCAGAGCAAAGCAGACAGACGTTTTCTTTGTTTACTGTTCGTTCGGGGCCGAGGGCAATAACTAACTCGTGGAATCCTGTCCCCCTTTCATGACCCTTGGGTGACGGCTCCTATGGAAGCGGCAGAACATTCCCTCCCGCCATGCAGAGCTGTGCTTCACGTTACGCTGCCATCTGCTAGGACCTGTTGGCTTGTTTGTTTTTCTGAGCAAACAGCAAATCACTTCTGTCCTGTCTCTGCTTTTTACCATATGCCACTGCCTGGTGTATCAGAGCCAGGCATGTATATTAATGAAGTTAATCAAAGACACGCACACACACTCACACACATCTGCTACCAAGGGATTTTAGGAAAACAATCACATCGTTAGTCCCCCCACACACATACACCTTCTGGCATGACTGCCTGCTCTCGCTAGGTGACACCTCAGTGTACCATCTATCTTTTGTTCTGTGTTCCGTATCCTACAACCCTGAAATGTGTCGATACTGAAATACTTAGCCATTTATTGTTAAATGTACAATTTGACCATTCTTTTATCTAGTGCACACTACACTATGAGCTAGACTGAGTGGCTGTCAGATGTAGCGCCTAATCAGACCTTTATAGAACTTACCACCTTTGACAGAGCCAGAAGTACCTGTTAGATGGAAATTTCAATAGTCAATCAATGGGCGAACATGTAATGCTCTGTCGCCTTCACTTTGTCAAGCTGTGTAAATTTATACAAAATCAGGGTATGAGTGAAAAAACATAATATTGTGCTTTTTGTTCACATAATTTGTGCTAATGTTGTGTTTTTCAGTTTGAGCCATTAAGTCTACCATACCTTCATGTAGGAGTGCGAAACACTAGGGGTGTGCCGAGTAGTCGGATAAAACAAGTATTTTACAGATATGAGGAGTTAGCTGGATGTGATACGATTATTTAAGTAACTATCCATGATCAGTAAATTCTTTACTCATACACTGCATAGAGTAGCACTCTCAATTAGCTGACTTTACTGTCAGTAAAGACTGGGACGTCAAGCCTGCTGTTATGATTGGATTGCAATTAGGTGCTCGTTTGACTAGTAGAGAAGCTCTCACTCATGTGACACACACATAGTAAACACACACCTAATGGCTCTGGTGTTCTCCTTCAACCATTTGTCCCAGTGGAAACTCATTTTTGTTCTCCAAACACTTATTTTATCAGACAACTTTGAAGGACTTCCAGATTGAAGGATTTTCATCAATCTTTATATATTCTTCATTTTCTTCCCCTCCCAAATCCCACTAACCCTGCTTTGTCGGCAACTCCGCAACTCCTTGTACAGATCTGTGTGATGGTGAAGGGGTGCGCAACTGCGCACATGGTTCATCCAACCACGTCGCCCAGCCGCCAATTGTTTTCGCACTGCTCATCTAACATGGAAGCCTTAAGTCAGATCATACACAGGGTGATTACGTTCACCAACTATACTTCCACAATTGAATTTACAGGCACCCGATCTGAATACATGGAGTCGCTGGAGAGCTGACTATCATGATGTAGACTGTCCTGCAATGCCCCCCTACTTATATAATTCTATCAGATATTTCTGAGAATTCTTTGCCTTCTCTTAAACCTGCACTATGTAAATTTAAAAAAAATTACAATGTTTTAGGACTAGTAAACGTTAGGAACTAGCATATTGGATCCAGAGATGGAAAACATAAACTTAAATAATACAAGATACCAATAATAGCAGAATAGAAAAAATCAACATTTCACAATATCTAACTAGAAACAAATGCATATTATGGACAAAATAATGATGAATATTTTCAGAAATTGGTTAAACTGTCCCTGTATTATCCTGTGTTCAGTAAAAAAAATATGCTGTATAAATATATATATACATACATGAAATCTGGGCCGACAGGACAAATTAATGGACATTACATTGTGCAGCTTTAATATTACCTAGTATAGGTCTATGCAGCTACTGTATGTAATATACTGTGTAGATTGTTTACATTTCCACTGCCTCCCCACTCCTGTAGAAATCATTTTAAATAGATAAATAAACAGTGGGAAAAATCAAATAGTTCTGTAGGTCTGTAATTTGTGTTTGTAATTAAATATATATTTTTCTTACCATTTCTCCCTCTGTCTTCTCAACTCCACAAAGTATGGTTTCACATGGCTCCCAATTCTACATTATTATTAAGGTTAATCTTTTCTACAGTCCAAACAAACCACAGTTACTGTAGGTATCTGTAGATAACAATCAGATTCATATTATTTCCCTATTGAGATGTGAGCAATATCCATGCTTGTTAATGAAAGCCAAATTCTATTATTAGGCTACTCAGACATGTTTTCAAACCAACATATAATAATAAACAAAATAATTAGAAATTTAAAAGTAACATTGATATTGTGTTGTGGCTTTTTACCAACTTTAAAATGTGAAACAGTGGGACGAGCAAACTTCACAGTCATGACCGATGAGTGCTCTGAAGGTGCAATAATGCGCAGTTGAGGACTTCTGGGTTTTCAGATTATCACTAGGCCTATATCCGATAAAAATAAGTTTAATAAGTTTAACAAACATATATGATTACAGATATGACTATGACAACATCGGCAGACCCCTACTAAAAAAACAAGAGGCCCTAATCTGGGTCCAGTAATTTCTAATCTTCTCAAGAGTAGCTTTAACAAAGCTGGACCGAGGAAAGTGATTTTTTTGTCTGCAAAGAGTTGCATTCTTCCTGTTAACATGTTTGCCAATACACTGTGCACAATAGCATGGGGTCAAGAATTGCAAAGATCACCTTTGAAATAGAACCATGGAAGAGTTTTGGACCCTAGTGTGGCAGAAGTGAGAAGAGTGAGAGAAAAATATACATTTTACAGTAAAATTCTCCTTCTAAGCTAAAGCCCACAATCTAGGTTTGTGCCTTGAGTGTGTCTCTTGCTGACAATTGCTGGCTAGGATGCAAATTGTCTAGCATCACCCAGCAGTGTAGAGGCTGGTATTTACTGGTCTCAACGAACTGTAGTGACTGTATCAGGTGCCTTGGACTCCAGCAAAAAGGTTGTCAGCTGAGTAACCATGGTCAAACTCCATGACCTACATGACCACTTACAGTATGTGATAGACACAGGGGTCAGCAATTCAGCTACAGCACAAATAGATCAGGGAAAGAGACCAACACCCCAAATAGGCATGATCTTCCAGCCTGGCGATAAAAGCTGTTCAGAGTACTTTTGTTTCCAGACCATATGCACCAGTGCCTGTCCTTGATGATGTTCAGGGCTTATGTGGCTGGAGAACTTGATGTTCAGGGCTTGGGTGTCTGAAGTCCTTGATGATGTTCAGGGCTTGGGTGTCTGAAGTCCTT
>JACXGM010012092.1:0-24360 GCA_016801145.1 Umbra pygmaea
TCGTCTAAAATCGTCACATACTCAACCAAGATGTCTGCGCCTGTAACGGCAAATTCGATGACCCAAATCAGATCTTAACAAATCAATGGGTGATGTCACACATGTAACATCCATTAATTATACAATCTATGGCCATAAACCACTGACAGTTATTAAAGAGGAATTCCACAGAGTGGCAGGTTTGTCCTTTCTATGATATTTAATGAGAGACGATAGTAGTTACATGGCAATACATAATCTTTCGATATAGTGGGTAAAGCCACAATCATTCTATAATGTTTGTCATTGTATAATTTTCCATTTCAGGGTTCCCAAATGTGATTGGGTGCATTGATGGAACCCACATTCCTATTAAAGCTCCTTCAGTCAATGAAGGAGACTATGTTAATAGGATGTCAATCCATAGCATCAATGTGCAGGTAACAATAGATTTTTGGATGCTAAATCTTTGGGTGTTTAAACCTAGATATCCCTCTCATTAATGGTCCCCACTAACTAGGTAATATGTGATGCAACCCACCTCATCAGTAATGTTGAAGTCAAATGGCGAGGTTCTGTACATGATGCCAGAATGTTTAGGGAGTCGTCGTTGTGCCACAAATTTCAACAGGGTATGTTTTGCCTAACACAATGTTTTGTTATTATTATAATTTAATTTCTGTTACTATACACTTTAACTACCATTATAGGACAGTTCAGTGGTTACTTGCTGGGGGACAGAGGGTACCCTTGTCCGCCCTATATAATGACACCACAGCTGCTTGTGTTGTTCTTCACAACATTGCCACAATTTGGGGTGAGAGGACCCCCCTTCTCTTGATGAAGATGGCCAAGAGGAACCCAAAGTGAACCCAGTAGACCAAAGAGATGTCAGGGTGGTACCAGATATGATTTGCCAAAATCACTTTAATTAAAATCAGTAAACAGTCAAGTTTTGATCATTGTTCATTTATTTCTCCATTTCCTATAATACAATACTTTTGTATTTATTGCTTTATACACAATTCAACAACAATTGTCACATTAATGTTCACATACTTTCCCACCTTAAGCTGGTGCTCTACCAATTTAATTTCAAGTCTGGCCTTTTGTATGTTGACCCTTTTCTCCTAAATTTGAAGCATATGCAGTAAACTAAAATAAGCATGCATAATGCACAAGTGAAACAATGACTGTAAAATGCATTCCAATGCCTTTTGAAATGGTGACAGTTAATGATTTTATTTATTATAAACACTGATAAAAAAGTGAAAATAAGTCTTAATATGGTACATCTAAATTTTACTAAGCCACTTGTGTTGGTAGCTGAGTCCGACAAACTGCCCCCTGGAATCCCATTGACCACAGGTCGCCCTTTATTAAGGGACAGTGCCCCGCCTGTTTTACGGGCCTCAGCCTTCTTTCTATTGGCTACATAGAACATAGTCTATATTACTAGCCAAATTACAGTAATATTAAGAAATTTATGGAGGGCAAAAAGTAAATGCTTGTCTATTTTTAGAACATGCCCAAAATAGTTTTGCATTACAATAAAAGGGAAAAATAGTCCATTTATAATTTTATAAACTCACGTACTCTGTCCGTTATTTTTTGCCAAGCCAACTCTCTTTTTCTGATGCAGCAGTATTGCCTTTTTAGTTATAATGGGCTTATAGTCTTCATGAAACCTCCAACTCAGTTTCAGTGTCGCTCGCTTTTTTCTCCCTGGATCCATTGAATATGTCTTTAAGTACTCGCCGTGCGCGTGCATTAACTCTGGGTTACCAATAGGAGGTTGACTGAACTAACTCCTCACAGGTGTTTTGGAACCAACATACCCAGAGGAAGCAAGTTTTGGGTTAATCAACCGAGAGTTCAGGGTATATGTGATGGTAAGTTAACCTTGCTTTCTGGAATACCCCCCTGCTAAATCATTTGTATTTATTTTGTGTTTATAATACTAAATATAAAGTGTTATTTTCCCTGGCCCTGGCAATTACTATTTTTTGGGCGGGGGGGCACCATTTTGAAATCTCGCCTAGGGTGCCAGATTGGCCATATATGCCCCTGTTTGCATACACTGAGCTGCACATTATTTTATTTGTTTTATGCCATTTGCACATTATCCTCTTGCACAGTTATGCTCAAATGTTAATTACTCTATTGTATTTGCCTTGCCACATACACTGTACCAACTTGATCTACCTCTCTAACACAGACGCTGTTGCACTAGTTGTACATATGCCTACATTGTATTATATTCCCCTAAATAATTCATGTGTAGATTTTACAATGCATGTGTAACTTTGTCATCTTGACCCCTCTTTGCTTTATCTTGGCCAGGTTACTGTTTTAAATGAGAAATTGTTCTCAATGTGCCCACCTGGTTAAATAAAGGTTAAATTAAAAAGAAAATGAGGCAGGGGTTCAACACCATTGCAGACTACAAAACAAAACAAGCCAGTCAGTGGATGTCAGGTGCCTCTCTACCAGAAAATCTAAACTTTTTTGTATCCTGTTTTGAGATGAAGGATTTCTACCACTGTGTTTAATGAGGATGTACGTAAGTCCATCAAACGTGTTAAACCTCGCAAGACTGCTGGGCCAGATGACAAATCCAGCATGGTCCTGAGTGTGCTGACCAATTAACAGAGGTATTCACCTTCATCTTTAACATATCCCTTCACCAGGCTATCATTCCACTCTGCTCTCTCCCCCCCCCCATTTCCTACCCCTTCCAACTCCCACTAATCCTGCCTTGTCAGCATCGCCACAAGTCCTTGGACAGGTCTTTGGGATAGGGAGCCACAGATTCTTTTTCACACTGCTCATCCAACATGGAAGCCTTTTGTAAGATCAGGCAAGGGATCAGGGCTGCTGACAGGAATCTGTGGGCCTGGGAAAAACTCATTTTTGGGCCCCCTGCTAAAAAAAATGACTGTGCAAAACTAAATTTGGGGCCCCCCTAAGGACTGGGCCCAGGACAACATACCCGGTTGTCCCCCCCTGTCAGCTTCCCTGCAAGGGATGATGTCTAACCAAACCCATATTGACTTTAATTGTAACAGCCTTATGATCTGTAAAAACTGTGGTTTCTATTAGCACTGAGCCCATTTTACTCGCTATGTCTGAGACCAACCAAGAAGTCAATATGGGTCTTCAACTGTCCAATTTTGGTGTACTCTTGCAAATTGTAGCCTCTTTTTCCTATTTGTAGTGGAGATGAGTGGTACCCGGTGGGGTCTTCTGCTGTTGTAGCCCATCCGCCTCACAAATGCTTTGCTGCATACCTCGGTTGTAACGAGTGGTTATTTCAGTCAAAGTTGCCCTTCTATCAGCTTGAAGCAGTCGGCCCATTCTCCTCTGACTTCTAGCAACAACAAGGCATTTTCGCCCACAGGACTGACGCTACTGGATGTTTTTCCCTTTTCACACCATTCTTTGTAAACCCTAGAAATGGTTGTGTGTGAATCCCAGTAACTGAGCAGATTGTGAAATACTCAGACCGGCACGTCTGGCACCAACAACCATGCCACACTCAAAATTGCTTAAATCACCTTTCACCATTCTGACATTCAGTTTGGAATTCAGGAGATTTTCTTGACCAGGACCACACCCCTAAATGCATTGAAGCAACTGCCATGTGATTGGTTGAGTAGACCATTGCATTAAGGAGAAATTGAACGGGTGTTACTAATAATCCTTTAGGTGAGTGTATGTTTCTGCAGTATGACTTTCTTGGATAAAATAAAAATCTGCACATTTACTCTGGCAATATAAGAATAATAATTTTCTCTTTAACTGGTTTATAATACCCCTGGCATTGACAGATAGATCAGAAATGGACATAAAAAAATGCAAACAGAAAAAAGAATAACTACTCTCTCTAAACTTTTAAGCTCTTCTGTAAATTGGAGGCATCACTGCACAAGTAATGAATATTGGTTGCCTTAACCAAGTTATAGCTGAAGAGAGTGGATGGAACGAAGAGGCACTTCAAGCAGGTTTCTGTAACGGGGTAAGTGACGCACTAAAGGATCAACTTATTTCCTTTCCCCAGACCAGTACTCTTAATGAGATAATTTCCTTGTCTATATGTATTGATAACAGGATGAGAGAACGTCAGAGAGAGAGACGGGACAGTGAAGACTGGTTATCACCTACGACCAGACCGCCAGGAGGCGATAGAAGGACCCTGCCCATTTCCAAGGTTACAGTAAATGCTTCTGAGAGAGAGAGTGTGCTAGAGCCTATGCAAATCAGCGGCACTCGTTTGGATGAAACAGAACATAGGTGCCCTATAGAGAATAAATGTTACTTGTATTGTGGTGAACTGGGTCATTTCTTGGTTTCCTGCCCTCGCTGACCAGGAAACGGTCAGACTCGTTAGGTAGAGGGACCGTCCTAGCGAGTGAGATGAAACCAGTCTCGTCATCTCAGACCAGAACAACCTTCCAGATCAGCATCATGTCTCGAGTTTAGTCATTCACATGCCAAGGTTAACTGGATTCCAGGGCAGATGACAGATTTATTGCCGGTGAGTTAGTGAAGCAATGGGGTTTGCCTAACAGTAGAACTGGAAAAGGAAATTGAGGCTAGGAAAGTTGATGGCAAGTTACTCTCTTGGATCACTATGAGAACGGGACCTATTTGGCTGCTCATATCTGGAAACCATTCTGAAGAGATAAGCCTCCCTATAGTCAGCTCACCATAGACACCGTTGATTTTGGGTCACACATGGCTAGTTAGGCATAACCCCAGTATTGATTGGATTCTTGGTAAAATCATGGGATGTAGCCCCACGTGTAGCCCCACGTCGTGCTCTTTGTTTGAAATCTGCCTGTTCTCAGTCTGTTCACAGCCAAATGACCACTACGTTGCCTGTTGATTTAACTAGGGTAACGGCCGAATACCACGACATTGAGGAAGTGTTCAGCAAGGACATGGCTCTTGCACTTCCTCCACACCGTCTTTATGACTGTGCCATCCAGTTGGTTCCAGGGGCCAACTTTCCAAATTCACGGCTATACAATGCCTCTAAGCCTGAATGGGAAGCCCTGGAGAACTACATACGGACCGCTTTGGTGGCTGGTCACATCCATCCTTCTACCTCACGACTGGGGGCAGGATTTTTCTTTGTGGGAAAGAAGGACAGGGGTTTACGTCCTTGTATCGATTTCAGAGGACTAAATGACATCACAGTGAAAATCAAATACCCGTTGCCACTTATGGATTCTGCTTTCAATTCTCTATAGCAGGGGTACCCAAACCCTTCCATGGAGGGCCTAGTGTATACAGGTTTTCACTTTTACCTTGTACAAGGCTGATGGAGTAGCTCATTAATTATGCTCTAATTGAAGGGACAGACCAAAACTCAGCATACACTAGGCCGTCCATGGAAGGGTTTGGGGACCAGTGCTCTACAGGGTGCCACCATCTTCAATAAGTTGGACCTACGGAATGATTACCACCTCATTCGGGTCACGGAGGGAGATGAGTAGCTCACAGGATTCAACACCCCCTGGGTCATTTCAAGTACCTTGTTATGCCTTTTGGTCTGACCAATGCACCTGCTGTTTTCCAGAACTTGATTAATGACGTTCTTCTAAATTTTATTTTTCGTTTTTGTGTTATATATCTGGACAATATATTAATCTTCTCTCCTGATCTCTCCAAACATGTCCAGCACATGCACCAGGTCCTCCTTTGCCTGTTGGAGAACCACCTATTTGTCAAGTCTCAAGCCAGACACCCGTAAGAAACCCCAGAGTTTTTTAGGATTTTCTAACTTCTACAGACAGTTCATCCTGAATTACGGACAGATGCCCAAACCTTTGACTACCCTCACCTCCCTGGCTCAGCCGTTCGCCTGGACACCAGCTGCTGATCTAGCATTTGTAGTGCTCAAGCGCCGGTTCACCTCTGCCCCAGTCCTCTCCCAACCTGACCCAGCCAATCAGTTTATCGTGGAGGTGGATGCTTCTGATGTGTGGATTGGTGCTGTGTTGACCCAGTGATACTTGGAGGACGATACGCTACACCGCTGTGCCTTTTTGTCCTGTCATTTGTCTCCTGCAGAGGTCAATTATAATGTGGGAAACTGGGAGCTGTTAGTGGTCTAGGTCGCTTTGGAGGAGTGACATTATTGTCTAGCGGGGGCAGTGATTCCATTTGTGGTCTGGAAGTTTGGGAAGTTCCGCTGAGTCTGGAATCCATCTGCTACATTCTGCCACTGTGTCCGGGCACTGAATTACAAGTAAATGTAAACCCCAATACAAGCTTGTTCAAGTAAGACACTTAATTATATAACATGATTATTGTATGCATAATACAGACTGCACTGTAAACAACATTTCTAAAAAATAAAATAGTCCACACATACCTTCAGATATTTGTCTTTCAAAACCTCTAAGCAGTATAATAGCTATCGTTAGCTTGCCTACCTGTTGTCAAAATGCATCAAACATTCCCCAACGGAGATACAGTCCTAATAGTTTGTGTTTTCCCGTCTTATATTTGGAGTGTGACTGGTAGACAGATTGGGTGAAATTTAACTGTAACACATCAACATGGTCTAGAGTAATGAAACATGAAAAATCAATAAACATAATCCACTTACAATAGACATTCCATAATGTTGTAGTCGCTAACATTACAGTTATACTATTTATCAAGGGAGGTCTCTCATTGCATTTCCTTCACTGCATCACAAGAAACTAATACAATTGTGCAAGACATATACTAGAAAATCAGTATATGCTTTTCAAATGTTCCTCTCACAAAACTTTGCAGCTCATATAATAGCATGGCACTTCAGGTTTGGAGGTTTGGTTATGAGGGGCCAGTAAGAAAAACTATGAACATGTGTTAAGATCCAGGAAACATTTAATATATAGTGTTCTATTCACTTTTTTCTATTTTCACTAGTGAACAACTTTTACTAGAACATTTTACTAGATAGTACTTATTCAAAAAGTACTAGTCAGTATTTCATTCACATGAAAAAACATAGCATACAGATCGAAATAAAGTGCAGCAATATAGCTTATCGTTAGCTTGCCTACCTGTTGTCAAACGTTCATCAAGTATCCCCAACGGAGATGCAGTCCCGATAGTTTGTGTGTTCCCATCTTATAATGGGACTGAGAAGTTGCTTCAGTGTGTGGAACTGAGTTGGAAAGATCCAAACAAAATTTTAAAAATCTGACACTTCATTTGTTTGAAAATTGTCTTCCCCGTTATGACAGCAATGATTTATACTGTTAATCCGCATTGCTGCCGAGCTTTGCTGGTATGGAGAGTTATTTCCTCTCACGCAGGCCCGACATGGGCGACCCCAACAGTCTGGGTAGTCGCACTGATGGATTGGCCATTGGCTTGGTGTGTCACCCCCTTAAGGCCCGGACATGCAGGGTTGGGGAGTCAATTATTACAAGTAATTCATTACAGTAATCAGATTACAAAATAAATGTAACTGCAATCAGTTATGTTACTGGCAAAAAAAATTATTAGGATTACATATAGATACTTTTACATTTGGGATGAGTGGATTGTCTATTGAAAAATGTATGAATAATGTAAGGCATTTGGTATAACAACTTCAGAAAATAATTGTCATCTCATCTAATTTTCAACCATTTATTTGTGGTCGGGTCGCGGGGGCAGCAGCTCTAGCAGGAGACCCCAAACTTCCCTTACCTTGGCCACATTAACTAGCTCTGACTGGGGGATCCAATCTATTCCCCTAGTCCTATAATCTCTCCACCTAGTCCTGGTTCTTCCCAGAACCAGATGGATGTGCCTGGAACACCTCCCTAGGGAGGCGCCCAGGGGGCATCCTTTACCAGATGCCCGAACCACCTCAACTGGCTCCTTTCTTTGCGTAGAAGCAGCGGCTCTACTCCGGATGTACTCAGTTCCTCATGGATGACTGAGCTTCTCACTCTATCCCTAGGCGCCAGCCCATTTCGGCCGCTTGTATATGCAATCTTAATGACCCAGCCTTCATGACCAGAGTTGAGGGTAGGAACGAAGACTGACCAGTAGATTGAGAGCTTTGCCTTCTTGTTCAACACTCTTTTCGTCACAATAGTGTGGTAAAGCGACTGCAACACTGCTCCCGCTGCTCAGATTTTCTGGCCAATCTCCAGCTCCATTGTCCCCTCACTTGCAAACAAGACCCAAAGGTACTTAAACTCCACATGGGGTAAGGAATCAATCCCTTCCTGGAGAACACAATCCACTGCTTTCCTGCTGAGAGTCATGGCCTCAGATTTAGAGGTGCTAATCCTAATCCCAGCGATTTCACACTCAACTAAACCAATCCAGTGAGTGCTGAAGGTCACTGACCGATGGTGCCATTAGGACCACATCATCCGCAGAAAGCAGTGATGAGATCCTCAGCCCACCGAAGTGTAACCCCTCCCCAACACAACTAGACCTTGATAGCCTGTCCATCATGAATATAACAAAAAGGATTGGTGACAAAGCGCAGCCCTGTTGGAGGCCAAACCCCACCTGGAAAGAATCTGACTTACTGCAGAGAACCGGGACACAGCACTGAGCATAGAGAGATTGGATGGCCCTGAGAAGAGACACTCTCACCCCATACCCCCACGGGACCCCCACAGTATCTCCCAGGGTACCAAATCTTATGCTTTCTCCAGATCCACAAAACACATGTAGACTGGATGGGCATACTCCCAGGCCCCCTCGAGGATCTTTGCAAGAGTAAAGAGCTGGTCCGTTGTTCCACGTCCAGGACGAAATCCGCATTGTTCCTCTTCAATCTGAGGTTTGACTATTGGCCGAACCCTACGGGGCGCAGATGGCTCAGTGGGTAGGGAGTCAGACTTGTAGTCAGAAGGTTGCCAGTTCGATTCCCGACTGAGCCAAATGTCGTTGTGTCCTTAGGCAAGACACTTTACCCTAATTGCTTCCAGGTCGTTGCTGTAAATAAGAAATTGTTCGTAGTCAATTTACCTGGTTAAATAAAGGTTAAATAAAATAAAATACTTTCCAGCACCTTGGAGTAGACTTTACCAGGGAGGCTGAGAAGTGTGATACCCTTGTAATTGGCACACACTCTCTGGTACCCCTTTTTGAATGGGAAACACAACCCCGGTCTGCCACTCTTTTGGCACTGTCCCAGACTCCCACGCAATGTTTATAGATACATGTCAACTAAGACAGCCCCTCACTACCCAAAGACTTCAGCATTTCTGGATGGATGTCATCAGTCCCTGGGGCTAGTTGTTTGACTACCTCAGTGACCTCCACCACGGAAACAATAACCCTCCATCAGCCACCAGCTCTGCCTCTGTAATAGAGGGCATGTAAGTCAGATTCAGGAGTTCCTTTAAATACTCATTCCACTACCAGATTACCTCCCCAGTTGAAGTCATCCGTGTCTGATCCTTACTGTACACAGCTTGGATGGTTCCCCATTTTCCCCTTCTGAGGTGTTGAATGGTTTTCTCCATAGCCTCTCTGAACATCTCCCACACTTGCTTTGTGGGAACACTCTGACATAGCAGAGGCTGCCACCCTTAGGGCATGTCAGTACCATCTAACCACCTCGGGAATCCTCTGGAATAACATATTCCTGAAGGACTCCTTCTTCAGTCGGACAGCTTCCTTTACCACCGGTGTCCACCATGGTGTTCGAGGGTTACTGCCCCTTGAAGCACCAAAGACCTTGAGACCACAGCATACCGCTGCAGCTTCAGCAATGGAAGCTTTGAACATTGGCCACTCAGGTTCAATGCCCCCAACCTCCACAGGGATGCCAGAAAACACACACACTGTGGGTGTGTGTTGAAGATCACTCCTCCAGACTTTTCCAGTTCACATGCACTACTTGTTTACACTTACCAGGTTTGTCCAAAGTCTTCTCCCACCCTCTGATCCAACTCACCCCCAGATGGTGATCAGTTGACAACTCTGCCCCTCTCTTCACCCGAGTGTATAAAAACATCCGTCCATAGATCAGACGATATGATCACAAAATCGATCATCGACCCTCCGCCTAGGATGCTCTAGTAACACATGCACTTATGAGCATCCTTATGTTTGATCATAATGTTCTTTGTAGGCAATCCATGACTACAGAAGTCCAACAACAAATAATCACTCGGGTTTAGTCGTTCCTAAATGTGCCAGACCCCATTCAGGGTCTCCAAAAACGCTGAATACTCCGAGCTGCAGTTCAGTGCACATGCACAAACAACAGTCAAAGTTGTCCCCTCCCACCACCCTTAAGTGTAAGGAGGCAACCCTCTTGTCCACCAGGGTAAACTCCAACACAGCAGCGCTAAGCAAGTTGTGAGTTGTAAGAGAATCCCAGGAATTTTTATGTTGCTGTCAGTAGACATACTTTGAATAGCGTTTTTATTTGTTCAAATGAAGATGACAACGCAGAGGAACTCAGACGTTTATCAATACAGTCAAAAAGCACAATATCAGTAGGGACACTTCCTAAAAGCTGCTCTAAAACAACGCTATTTCTCCCACTGGTTGATATACACTACCAGGCTTACTCAAACGCAGGTTGAAAAAGAAAAGTTCATGGTTTGTGTCTTGACAACAAGACTCCTCCCTTGATCACTTCACTACATATGTTGCCTATGTAGCTACCATTAGGTTTCTCCCAGGAAGCTATATGTTTACTTAGGCTGACAGGCGGGGACCTTTAATATTCCTGCCATAGAATGCTTAAGAGGCCTGAGGCCTCATGTATAAACGTTGCGTACGCACGAAAAGCTTGTGTACGCTGGATTTCACTGTGATGTATAAAAAATCTACTTGACGTGAGAATGTGCGGGCCGTCACAGAAACTTTTTGCTCAGACGTGGGAATGTGCAGGCCGTCCGCAAAGTCTTGTCTGGCTCTGTAACATGGCGAATTCTAACTGATTATACCTAATTGCCTGGGCCAATAAAAGTTGGATGATTCACATCAAAATGCCAAACCCCAAATGCGAAATGCTATTAACTGTTTAAGTCGCCACCACTTAATAACTTCTGTTAAAGTTGAGGTTGTCAAACGAATGACAAAATCACTCAGGAAATGCATGTCACCCTCTGTATATGGTTAATATTGCACACAGCACAGATTACTTACCACAGATGAAATATCTACTTGCTGTGCTGTGCAACTACAAGATTGGCATGGGAAAATGCAATTGTCTCTGTGAGCCTGACTCTGGCTCATCCATAACGCACTGGAGGAATGACGCACCGATCCACCTCCCAAGGATGAAACGCAGTAACAGGTTGTCAAAATCACTCACGTGTGATGCTCAATTGATCCCATGGATTGTGTAAATAAGTGATCAAGGTCTGTGAAATTAGGTTTAGCCTATAAAAGGACCCGTAAAAGATGATGCTATACTAGATGCGCAATGGCTGCTCCGGCCACGGTTCGAAATACAAGGCGTCCCGCCTTATATATAAAAATATTTCTGGGACGGTTCAAAACTGACTTTGGGACAGTTACGGGATGATGGTCAGTAGGTAAAACATAAATTGCATACAACACTGGTTACTAACGCATAGCCTAGTTTAAACACAAGGCTGATGAAGCAGTTCATAATTAATCTTAAAAGTTGATGAAATATAAAAAATAATGTGACAAGCGCAGCAATATTATTACTTCTCCACATCGGGAGAACACCAATATGAGATTGATATTCTCCCAACGAGCCGCATTATCAAATGCTAACAGTTATTGTAGTAGGTATGTAAGCGATTAATATTTAGCATAGTGGTAAAACATACAAAGAGGGAAGATCTGAAGTTGCAAAATATGATTGCAGTTTTGAAAATAGAACACAAAATAAATGTAGTTTTAATGCAGGTTTAGCATGTCAGGACGTTTAAAAATAATTTGCAATGATCAGATATTGGGTAAATGCAAGGTTAGCAGGCAAGATGCTATCGCATTTCAATTGTCTGTAGACTGGCTAACAGTAGATCTAGAGAAAATGGTTGTATGATCTTCTTGACCAGGGATTAATACATACTAACTAAAATGTGAAAAATTGTTTAAGCACGAGATTTTAGCATTTGTGGAAAAAAGTTAAGCCGCGAGCCCAGCATCTGCATATTCGTTTATGGGACTAGGCAAGGCTGGGTCAGGGGCTCGTTCACGTGTGGTCAATCTCACGTTGATTGTGATTTATAAAGGAATGGTGCGCAGGACCTGGCGTATGACCGGTTTTAATACATGTACATTTTTCTGTGCGTAGGTACTTTTCCAGTTATGGCCGTACGCCATCTTCTGGTATGTAAGCTGCGCAAACTTTTATACATGAGGCCCCTGGTCTCCTTTTTCTCTGGGTCTTTCCATATTGATAGCAAGAGGAGGAAGGCCTGTGCGCTATGATAAACATTTTATTAATCTCAGCAATATGATCTGACTAATCTGTGTCAGTGTTGATTCTTCCACAAACGTCATGACAGCTTTACCAACAATTCAAAAAAGGAAAGGTTGACTAGTAGTATACAGTTTCCTAACCTTTTAATAAAGCATTTGTCTTTTTTAGGCTTTGTTTGTGAACAGCTTCCATTGTGTATGTATTGTTTACCACACCTATCCATTGCATTCATCTTACAGTCAAATACACACAGGAATGGAATTTTGCCATCAGTATCAGTATTTAAGTCCCTGGCTTTGTCGTGTTTCCTATCAAGTTTGTGTTAGATATAATTCTTTTTTGTGTGAATATTTCCAGATTTTCCTCCCTTCCCAATTTCTACTAACCCTGCCTTGTAGGCAGCTGGGCAAATGAAAACACATTAAATGCAGGGGATCTAAAAGTAAAAAGAGATCTAATCACATTTCAAATTTAACATGGCCCTTCCATTTTTTTAAGGCCCACCTAAACAGCAAATTCTGGCTACATGCCTGCTGTGTAGATACTGTAATACTTTGTATTATGCTAATTTTGTTTAATTATTCTATTAGAATCTATTAGAATCAATAGGGAAAGGATTCGTAACCAACACGGTTCAGTGCACGATGTGACCAAGGTATATTCCGGCCTTTATCTTTAGACAGATAGAGCTATGATGGCAGCTAAGTTAAACAATGCAGGAAAACTGACAAATAATTAAACTGTGTGGCCCGGAACAAAATTGAGGTAGATAGGAGGGACACCAGGACTTCAAAGTATTACACTTCAAAATATGACAAGACACTACTGACAGTTTCAATATAGAGGTTACCAATATTTGGCTAATTTAGGATAGTTCATTCATGATCCATAGATTACTGTAAGCTGTGAAATGGACCTGAGTAGCTTACCATGCTAAAGACCAGCGCTTGATCACAACCTGTTAAATGGGGCCAACATTTTGTTGCTGATCTTTTAGTGGGACAGCGGGTGAATGTTTCAAAAACCTGACCAGTTTTAGAGCACATGATGCAACACTGTAACATTGTTTTTCACAAGACAACTGATGTCAATTTCTTTATTTAGGGACCTCTTGATTTTTTTGCAGTGTTCTAACTTGACTTTTTGATATTGATGAGTATGTCAAACAGTTTTGCCACATTTACAAACCCTTAATAATGGGGTTACAAATGCTACAGGACGTGCTTTGGGAATGGCTTTATAGGCGGAGTGCGGTTTAAAATGGCTCAGACAAGGTGTGTTCAGGTTTTTCAAATAATTCTTTGTTTAATAAAATTATGTTCGAAGGTTGTTGTCATATAAATATACAAATTATTTAATAGCCTTTAAAAGACTTTAAGCTTGACCCTACAGAATACAACACCTTTCAAAATAATAATAAAATGCATTTATCAATACAAAACATTGTTATGTATCAGTTTATCATAACCGCAGCAACATACAGCATAAACATGTTCTCTATATGTAGGCAGTTAAAAACCAATAGCGTGCTTTCTGAGACCACATCCAGCATGACTCATCTGAGGTCACAAGGTGCCTACTGTAAGCAAACAGACTTCTCCTATTCAGCCTACCTTTTATCCTTGTAAGTCTGTGTATTTTGGAAAAACATCAAGACACAGTTTTGATGGCGGTGATCAGGACGCAAATATTTTGCAATGGAATTATTTATCTTGTATGCAACAAGGCAGCTTTTCTGTTCATGATCCACATGACAAAAAATGTCCAATACAATTTATAAACTGTCTCTGGTACAAATTGATAATGGCGAAATTGATAACTTTAATAATAACTCATTATATTTCCTATTAAGCTTCCATTGTCCTCCAAGTGTGTACAAACGCTTGTCACAAGAACGTTTCTCTTTTGCCTGGGTCCGAAATGTGCTTGTTTTCCTGCCAGTACCTTGACGTGACAGAATCAGTGACTACAGTGAGACATTTTTAACAGATGTAAATATTCTGTTAGGACTCTGAAGTGCTGGTTGCTCTTCTTTGGCTCATGGACCTGGACAGCCTGAAGCTGAGGTTGTCTCTGGAGCTCCTTACCTCCCTGGTGATGAAGTAGTAACATAAAGCATCCAGACAGCAGGTGATGTTGGCCAGACTCATGGTCAACTGTACAAAAAGGCTAATCCCTCTCTTGGCCTCGCAGTCCTCAATCATGCCTCGACGTACCTGTAACATGATTAGACAGAGGTTATGCCTATAAGGGCCCATTCCTTCATCAGGTTAGGAAAACCCAAGTCGGGGAAAGCAGAACTGCTCACAGAGAGCGACATATTTTGTAGGATTTGGTTTATCTAACCTGTTAGCCTAGCTCATATCTAACAAGATTAGTATTTTGATTAATTAATTAGTTCACTGTATTAATTAGTAAAAAATAAATACAGTCACTAGAGCTCTCCTGGGAAAAGGTGGCCTACACCTGACTCAAACCAACAACATGATAAAGTTACACACAGACATATCAAATGCACAAAGATAACATCAATGAAGTACTTATTGCATCTATATCTGTCTAATTGACTTACCAGGAATTGTAGCAGAATGCCAAGGTGGCTAGGTGTAAAGGGGACTAGGAAGGCGAAGAGGCTGCTGTAGATTATCTTCACGCATGTCGTACTCTTAGGGCTGTCCTTGCGCGACTGCCTCAGGGCCCAAATGCTTTGGGCCGAACACATTACCAGCACCATGAGTGGTCCCAGGAACCCAAAGCTCAACAGGCAGCTAATCAAGGCCGGGCTCCAGCCCTTGTCAGAAAACGTGTGAAAGCAGCGAAACGTAGTTTTCCCCTGCTCGTGGAACCCATAGACAGGGGAGGTGGCCCCAATCACTACCAGCCAGATCATGATGCAGGTCCCCAGGGCCACTCGAGGGGAGCGTAGCTGCTTGGCACGGAACGGGTGGCATATGGCCACCCAGCGATCAGCAGCTATGCAGGCGATGGTGTAGATGCTGCCGTACATGCCCACAAAGTACAAGGTCTCCAGAATGGAGCACAGTATGTGGTGGTGGGCTTCCCACAGGTGGTTGGTGGCGTGCATCTTGAAGGGGAGCAAACTGAGAAGAAGGAGGTCCATGATGGCCAGGTTGGTCATGTATATGGTGGACTCAGTCCATTTGCGCAGGAGAAAACAGAAAACTAACAGGGCCACAATGTTGAGGACCAAGCCAACCACAAAGACAGGAATGTAGATGACAAGCTGCAGTGATGCCATGAGTTTGTCCACTTCGTCGAAAGAACAGTTGGAGGTCATGGTGCCGCTGAGGGTTGAAAGGGAGAAACAATTTGGCTTTTTTGGTGTATATGATCTGTAGTAACCCAATTAAAAATAAAGGCTAAACTTTATGTTTAAATTCTAATAGTAACTTTTACCCTAAACCTTAACCCATGCCTAAAGTAAGCTTTTTGATAATCCAAATACAAAAAAACACCAGCATTGCTGAGGTAGACAATTCTTAAATGTTTCCACTAATGCGTCATTGAAGCAAACCAATCTACTTTTCTTTGACATTTTAGTCATGTAGCAGACGCAGGGACATTCTCCCTGGAGTAACTTAGGCACTGAGCCATCGGACCCCACCATTTGATCTTTCTCAGAGCTGATTTATGATGCCCAAAAATCAGATTGTGAAAAAAATACCATAATTAGGTTACCGGTACAAACAAAGCCTACGTAAACCACTGTCACTTTCTCAGTCGTGTGGGTAGCCTACAGTAGCTGTTTCTTAACTATGAAAGCAATGCCATCTAATTTAGTGTGCAACAACCAAGCACTTCACTGACAGTATGCACACAATTTCTTTTAACTATTCTAAAACAACACATTTCTTTGCTAAATCTCATGAAAGGTTTTCATGAGAAGAAAGGTTTCCTGATGAAATTCTGATAAACACTAATTGCTGATTAAAATTAAAGAGTTAAGCTTTCTTCTCTGCTTTTTTAGTTTGTTAATGTTAAAATATACATAGTATAAGATAACAGTTACCTTGTGGCAGTTTGGTGTCAGTCTGTCTGTCTGTCTGTTTGTCTGTCTGTCTCTCTGTCTGTGTCAGTCAAAATAGGGTAGCATTTCTGCTTTCAGTACCATCGTTTTTTTCCATGACCACTTCCTATTCAAGAGATAACCCAGCTAGTATGAATTGGCTCTCTCTTCAGCAGGTTATAGCCACAGACAAAGCACTGTGTGGAACAAATTCTACAGAGCTACAATCACAGCCTGATAATTTAAATTATTGTTTGTCTGTTTTGAAACATAGGCTAACCCTGCTCATAATATAAAATATATTTACATTGTTTCATAAATTGATATATTTAAAAATTGTATTTAATTTGTTCAACATCACATGGCAATAATAAAACATTTAATTAAAAAAAATTAAAAACATGACAAATTTTGTATTGAGATTAGATGGACAGGCAATACTACAGAGGTTCAATTTGAAAGTATATTGCTCTTACGCTATACCAGCTTTCCTTTTCATTATGTTTTTTATTCATTGTATGGGATTTGTTGTTTGTAATTGATGCTATTTTTTTAAAAGGACACATCAGTTAAGAAAAGTCTTGACATATGTTCCGTACCTTAGGAGAAACTTACCAACACAGTAGGATGGTGTACTATATATATATATTACTTCTATTCACAACAGGTACATAATTTATGGTGAAAAATAAGTTTGGACAATGGGTTAAGTACGCAGTACCAACCCCCCCCCCCCCCAGGATGACACAGAACCAACCAGGTGGAGGCAGGGGTGGGAGGGAGGATGCACAAATGCAATAATAACACTGTTGTGCACAGATAATAGGCAGCTTAATTACTACTGAGGACTATATTAATGAGAGGTGTGTGCTGCCATCAGCTAATGCTAACTGAACCTACGTCACTCGGGTTTCCTGGCTGAATCTGCTGCACTAGTTATTGATAAATTAGAGGTGGGTAAATGTAAGATTACTCTACTGGGATCACCCGTTTTGGGAAGTTCACATTTACAACCTAACTTAACTGGTAAGGAGAGTTAATTACTAACCACTGACCATAACTAATAGTTTTTTCATTACATAGATCACTGGTAAGTTATGAACTTCTTTTCGCTGGTCATTTTGGTCTTAATGAGGAACTCAGCCAAGCCCAGAAAACTACTCTTACTCTTACCCACCTCTATTGATAATATGCTGTACCATATTCTGTTTCACAATGGTTAACAAGAACTGACTAAAGACAGCATGACGGACTTTCAATAAGGAATCTTTCTACTACAATTATTGACAGCAATGGTGTGCCATGTCATCCAGTACCACAAATACTTATGACCCTCGTGTTTTACATGCAGTGAAAAACAGTTACCCATTAGAATGTACACTTTTTTGCCAGTTATAAGCTACGCCCATTTAGTGGGTGAGATCATCAGGTATTGCTTTGCTACATGAGCAGATAGAATTATTGGCATAGATTCTATGATGTGTTAAAACTTTCTACATGTTGGACCATGCAGGAATCATACAGTTACTCCACATGGACCGGGTGTCAGAGATTTGTATAACATTGAGGGATCAGCCTTGAATACCATGGTTTGATGATGCTAAAAACAATTATAATATAATAAAATAGTTTAAATAAAGCAGTACATATTTGAATATATGAAAAAAAAATCGATGCATTTGGCTTGCATCACTTGGGTTGCAGAAGCAGTTGCGGTGCATTTTGGGTGATGCATCCGTTCGAAAAATCGAACGGATGCTTCAATTTGCATGCGTTGGACACACCTACCTACACACCTACTGTAGAATGGAAAAGGGGAATGTTTGTTGCTAAGTAGAGAGAATGCATGCTGCGTGGCTAAATGTTTAAGCAATCAGTCTACAGCTACTGCATCAACGCAGCGTTTGGCAGAAATACATTCAGCATCAATAGAACACTTTATTTGCCCTGCATCATCTACAGAACATACGCAGATGCATCCGTTCGATATTTCACACTGATAATAATTTGAACATATGCAACACACAGCGCACTGCATCGCAAGCCCGCAAGGCAAACGGATATTTGCGGATTGCTCCATTGACAATGAATGACTTCCGGCGCAACGAACGCATTCGACGGGTTCAGTGGACATCCAGTGAGCTTTTTTTCAATCGAAATTGTTGTATGGCATCACCGGATCTTTCACAAGTCTGATGACACCCTTATTTCTACATGCACACATGCTGTCATGAAACCCCTACACAGACAGCTTTAAATGATGACGCTTACTCTTTTGCTAAACTGTGTCTGTCTCTGATGTTGTAACCCAAGGGAGAGTCAAACAAGTCGGTAGGTTATTATGGAAACTGGTGAATTAGGCAAGGCGCTTTTCCAATGAATTGTGTTGGCTGCTCTCATCAATTTGTGCCCATTCTCAGGTGTTTTTTACTCCTTACTGAAAAAAACATTGGAAAATGTCACTGGGACAGGAACCAATAACACTTTCTCATTCAATGGCTTTAAAGAAGAGGATGAGGAGAAAGGACACATCAGTTAAGAAAAGTTATATGATAGTTATTAATCCCAATAAGACTCCAATTACAGATTTAGCTAAGGTAATTACCATGAAGTATCCTCATTTTAAATGAGTGCCACATTTTTATACTATGTAATTTTCTGTAATCTGGTGTATTAATCTGAGTCTCTGAGAGTTCCCGTTTTTACATTTTGGGTGTTATTGTCAGTGGGGGTAATGTATTTAATAAACACTCACTGGCCTCTTCATTATGGACACCTGTTCAACTGCTTGTTAACAAAAATATCTAATCAGCCAGACAAGTGGCAGCAAGTCAATGCAGTCTGCTAAATTTAAAAAAAAGCACCAGAATGGGAAAGAAAGGTGATTTAAGTAACTTTGAACATGGCATGGTTGTTGGTGCCAGACAGGCTTGTTTGAGTATTTCAGAATGTACTGCTCTACAGTACTGGGATTTTCATGCACAACCATCTCTAGGGTTTACAGAGCATGGTAAGACAAGAAAAATTCCATGAGCTGCAGTCCTCTAGGTGAAAATGCATTGTTGATGGCAGAGACCAGATAAGAATGGCCCGACAGGTTCAAGTTGATACTCAAGTAACCACTCATTACAACAAAGGTCATTGATCATTGACACTGACCATTGACACATAAGGTGTCACTCCTGTCAGCTAAGAACTGAAAACCCAGGCTACAATTTGCACAGGCACAACAAATTGGACTAAAGAAGATTTTGAAAAACCTTGCCTGGTCCGACGAGTCTTGATTTCTGCTGCAACATTCAGATAGTAGAGTCAGCATTTGGCTTATACGTATATGTAATGGTGTCACATCCAGCCAGGGAGGGCTGGAATGGACTTATGTACACTGCAGCCGCGGTCGGTGGATCTTAATTGGGGAGGACGGGCTCGTATTACGCTCGGAACCGGAGTGAATGGAATGGTGCGCAACGAACAAAACCAATTGTTTTTTTGATTTGCACACATTCCATTCACTCCGGTTCTGAGCGTAATACGAGCCCGTCCTCCCCAATTAAGATCCACCGACCGTGGCTGGTACACTGATAGACATGGACTCAAGTATGTTTGTGTAATGCTATATACATATTTGTGTTCGGTCTTTTGTGTTTCCTAGTCAGTGCATATGCATGGTGTTTCTGTTCTGGTATTATATTATGTGTAGCGCCTTCCTATCTTTTCACCTGGTACTGATTGGGGACTGAGTTGGTCTAATTACCTAAGCACTAACAGCTGGAGGCTCAGTTCCTATATCTGTCTGGGTGAAGGAGAGGAGGGCGCGGTTCATTATTACCTTCTGTTCTATGTGAAGTGCTGTATATGTATTGGAGGTCGATCCGGAGGTCTAGTGAGTTGTGTTGTGAGAAGTGAGTAGCCTTAGTGCATATGTATACGTGACTGTCTGTGTGAGTCGCCTTAGTGCATATGTATACGTGACTGTCTGTGTGAGTCGCCTTAGTGCGTATGTATACGTGACTGTCTGTGTGAGTCGCCTTAGTGCATATGTATACGTGACTGTCTGTTTATGATATAACCTTTCCTGATGTTGTGCCAGTCACTCGTATTGAATGAATAGAGTGTGCTTATTTCCAGGAGGAGTATTCTTGAGTATTAGCCATACAGCGTTTGTGCCACTGTTGAGTGCACGTAGGCTATGTCTCAGTATTCTAGTTACACACGTATTCGACTAGGCTGTACCCTGCAACCCGCTAGCTCTGGTTCCGGATCCTTCTTAAATAAAAGCAGCAACTCCCTTTCCACCCGCCTACCTGAGTCCTCCTCTCTCCTTTTGCCACACATCCATGACAAGTGGTAAGATTTATGACAGAGTAATACTATTAATATATTCTTATGAAAAATATTAATTATTTATATATTCAATTTCCTCCATGGCAAATGTGCTGAGGAGATGCTAGGAATGGTAACTAGTGAGTGTAGTAAGAATTGTGTTGACCTTAACTTTATATCTCTAAATCTGACTCCATATGTTTTGACATTAAATATGCGAGTAGCTCTAGGCTTCCAAACCCGCGCTGCTTGAAATCCGCTAAGCAGCTTGGCTAGTCGCCCCAAGCAGCGCACTATAATGTAATTTGCTCTGATCTGTTCACGTCTTCACTAAGTCCCCGTCTACCGGCTGCAATCAGAGTTCGGAATGCGCCCTCCCAGGTGGCTGTACTGCTACAGACCAGGAACGGTCAGGAATGCCCCCCTCGGGTGTCTGATCTGCTCCAGGCAGGGTTGATTTCCCGAACTACATTACCTTCTTAAGCTGGTGTTCGAGAACCGCAAGTTACAGCTCCTCAACTCAGTGAGGACAAGTTAGAAACCCCGGCCGCTCGCTAGTAATGAGTGTGCACATGTTTGATAAGAGCAGAACCTAAGAGCAGGCAGATAAAAGGCTAACAATGATTTCCCGATATCTCCACACAAGGTATTCGTAGGGATAAACTTGGAATGTTGCAAACATTATTATTAAAAAAAGTAATAACATTTAATTCCAATTATAGGGCATACAATTACAGCTCTTTAACCGGGCAATGAAATACAAATTACATACCAAGAATAGTACACGTTTCAGAATCCTGCTCCCTTAGGCCTAACAAAAACTAGACAGTTTAGCCTAAATAATACATACGGCTATAGCAAAACTCCCAGGAATATATTTAATGACAAAGACTCCAAGAACTAACTAAACAAGGGATTTTTATCCTCTTAATTCAGGTGTCACTCCCCACTCAAGTTCTGTCAAAGATAAATCACTTTTCTCCGGCTATAACAACAAGAGAACCGGTATTGATACATTTACATTAATTGAATTATTTGCAGACCTTAAAGCTTGCAGTATACTACTGCTTTCCAACCATGCGCACAACAATGTGATGTCTCGGGAGCACCGTAACTATTTACACTCGTGCGTGGTGTTCGAGACACTAGTTCTCCTGAACACAGGTGGCGCAACTGAAGAGAGGCTACCAACTATGATATTTCTATGGACTAGAAGAAAAAGGTAAACAATGGCAGAACTGGCAGCAGCATTGACGTTAATGTCAACAGTGGCTAAGATGATGTTAACTGTGTTATGAATCATTTACGGTTTTATTATGAACCATTAACTCTGTTATTATATATCCTTGACTGTGCCCTTGAACTCGTCCATGCTTCCTGTTTCCCCTTTGTCGCGCACCACCGAAAAAAACAAAAGAGTGGTGGGCGCCCTTGGCTCGTGTACTCTAAATCCTTACGCACCAGCAAAAGCTACGTCATCACAACGGTGAGTATACTGCAGGCTTATGACGCCAACTTGGCATTAACAGAATTAAGACAAAAGAAAAGGCTGGCCGCATTAACATCAATAGAAAATGTCTCGCCCCGGGGGGGGATGTTAGTCTCTGTGGATCTTCACATGTCTTTTGGCCAGCCAGAATACCTGTAGAAAGAAACATGACATATATTTAATAAATTCTCACTTTATGGGACATTCATAAAAATATCCAATGACACAATATTTGGTCCAGTGGCTATTGTGTTACAAAGTCTGTTGGATTTCCACCCTCAGGCTGTGTCTGTGTGGTCCAGTCAGGGGGTTTGATGAATGTGACCCTCATTTTCCTGTGTCTTAACTGCTCTGAGGAAGCCCTTTGTGTTGAATAGGTGTGAGAGATGCCAGCCGGCAGCCAGCTCTTATACATATTTGTCCTGAAAACCATTTTATCATTCCAATAGAATACAACATGAAAGCATGGAACCATTCCTGCCTTGTATCAATGGTTCAGGCTGGTGGTGGTGTAATGGTGTGGGTGATATTTTCTTGACACACTGTGAGCTCCTTAGTACCAATTGAACATTGTTTAAATGCCACAGCCTACCTGAATATTGTTGCTGACCTTGTACATCCCTTTATGACCAGAGTAAACCAGAGTAAACCAATCTTCTGTTTACTTCCAGCAGCATAACGCGCAATGTCAAAGTTCAGATAATCTCAAACTGGTTTCTTGAACATGACAATGAGTTCAGTGTACTCAAATGGCCCCCACAGTCAACAGATCTCAATCCAATCAAGCACCTTTTGGATGTGGTGGAACGGATATTAGCATCATGGATGTGAAAATCTGCAGCAACTTCGTGATCAAAATAATGTCAATATGGAGCAAAATCTGTGAGGAATGTTTCCAGCATTTTGTTGAATCTCTGCCACAAAGGTTTAAGGCAGTTGTGAAGCAAAAGCGGGTCCAACATGGTAGCAAGGTGTACCTAATGAAGTTACCGGTGAGTGTACATCTCACGCTCTCTTTCCAAAAGGGTCTGGGCGCAGGGGGCGCTGTCAGCCTGGGCAATGTGAGCTCAGGGGCACTGTGGGCGGGACTTAGAACTATGGTTCATTATCTAGTGATTTCGGGCAGTGTGAGTGAAGTCAAAGTCAAAGTTGTTTATTTGTCATGTGCATCGGATAACATCACATCATCCTATGCAGAGAAATTCTTTTGACAAGGCTTGACACATCTACACAGAGGGCTTAAAAAGGTTATATACAATATAAAGACATTTTAAAACGATAATAATAATAATAACAAAATACAAAATACACTATGTACTGAGCAGTGGTCCGGAGAGTGTACGACAGCAGAAGTAATAAATATTATAAAATATGGCATGGAAAATTACTTTTAAAGGTGCATTAAATTCTGCTACATCAGATGTAGAGTGGTCACTTTATCCATTCTACATCTGATGTAGCAGATGTAGAGTGGATAAAGTGACCAGAGAATGTCAGGGCTCAAGAAATCACAAATCACCTGGTGTCCCCCAGGGGTCAGTATTGGGACCAAAACTTTTTATCCTGTATATAAGTGATATATGTAAAGTATCTGAACAACTGAAATTTGTATTATTTGCTGATGATACAAATTTCTTTGGTTCTGGTCAGAATTTACAGCAACTCCTGGACTTAATCTCTTCAGAATTTAGAAAAATAAAACAATGGTTTGACATTAACAAGTTATCACTAAATGTTAGTAAAACCAAATTCATGATATTTGGCAATTGCAAATCAAGCAATCAAGCTCTGTTACAAATAGAAGGTGTGAATATAGAAAGAGTAAATGAAATTAAATTTCTTGGAGTGATCATAGATGACAAGATTTGCTGGAAATCTTATATAAAATATATCCAAACAAAACTCTCTAGAAGTATTTCAGTATTGGCCAAAGCAAAACACATTCTAGAATACAAATCACTCCACATTCTGTATTGCTCAATGGTGTTACCATATTTAATTTACTGTATAGAGGTTTGGGGAAACACTTATCAAAATTCATTGAAATCATTAATCATACTTCAAAAAAGAGCAATAAGAATTATTCATAACACTGGATACTTGGAACACACAAATTCATTATTTTCACAGTCTAAAATATTAAAGTTAATAGATTTAGTCGAATTA
>JACXGM010012093.1:0-24431 GCA_016801145.1 Umbra pygmaea
TCTCTCTCTCCTGTCTTTCTTTCTCCTGTCTCTTGCTCTCTCTCCTGTCTCTCTTGGTCGCTCTCTCCTGTCTCTCTCTCCTGTCTCTCTTTCTCCTTTCTCTCTCTCCTGTCTTTCTTTCTCCTGTCTCTCGCTCTCTCTCCTGTCTCTCTTGTTCTCTCTCTTTTCAGTCTCTCTCTCCTGTCTCTTTTTTGTTTCAATTCAATTCAATACACTTTATTGACATGGAAAGTTGTTACTTACATTGTCAAAGTATACATAAATTAACGGTCGGGTGAATGGTACTGTAGACAGACAGTACGAATGAAAATAGTATAATTTAGTATAATTTTAATAAATTAACAGTCGGGTGAATGGTACTGTAGACAGACAGTACGAATGAAAATAGTATAATTTAGTATAATTTTAACAAATTAACATCTACATTACTACAACAGCAGTAGTAAATACAGTATCAATTAAAATAATAATTCTAATAATTAACATAGAAATGAAAGTATACATTCATTGGTTAACCCTCAGATTGTGGCAGGAGGTCACATATTTGGCTGCCAAATATGAACATCTACTTTTTTCCCCCAGTACATATTTTATTTTCTCATAATTTGGTGTGTTTGCAAATTCAGTCTACTGGCTGTTAATTTTGGTGAATAGCTTTTCTCTTAAGTCTATGTATTTTTCATAATGTAAAAGGAAATGCGACTCCGTCTCCACCTACCTCTGGGAGCAGAGTAAACACAGCTTGTCCTCTCTGGGCAGACAGGTTTGTCTGTGTCGGCCAGTCTCTATGGATAAGCTGTGCTTGCTGAGTCTGTACATTGTCAATGATTTCCTCAGTTTTCTGTCAATCACAGAGGTCAGATATTCAGCCACTGTGTATTGTCTATTTAAATTTAAATAACATTGAAGTTTACTCAGAAATTTCATAGTGTTTTTCCAATAGTTAAAATATTTTTCTTTTTGTTTGGTTATAATCTGATTGGGCCAGATTGTCTGAGTTGGAGTGGTGGTGGTTTCTGAGTTTAGCCTCTGTACCAAGTGGATGAGGGGACTGTTCTCTATATTAATTTCTTGGCTTTTCAAGGCTTTGTAATGGTAGGAAACGGGGTCAATTGTATTTAGGTGGTTGTAATATTTGATGGCTCGTTTTTGGATATTTATTAAGAAGGGATATTATTCAATTCATGGGATTTGGTTCTTTTTTGGAAAACCATAGTCTTTGTCTTTTTTACATTAACTGTCAGGCGCCATGTACTACAAAGCAAATGTTGTTACAGACTCTTTCTCGTAGGAGACAGCAGAACAAGGTCATCTGCATACAGCAGGAATTTGACTTCTGTGTCTAACAGGATGAGACCAGGTGCTGTGTAATTTTTTAAGAGATTTGCTAATATGCTAACATTTATGTAAATGTTAAATAGTGTAGGGCTTGTGGTTGTTTTGTTTGTTTCCAATTTTGAATGCACATTTACTGTTTGTATACATAGATTTAATAAAATCATATGTCCTTCCCCCGACATCGCTTTCAAGGTGTTTATAAAGCAAACCTTCATGCTAAATGGTATCAAATGCCTTTTCAAAATCAACAAAGGGAATTTGGTGTTATTTTGGTGTACATGGGTATCAATAAGAGAGTTTAGGGTGTAAATGTGGTCCGATGCACAATAATTTGGTAAAAATCCAATTTGACTTTTGTTGAGGACATTAAGTTCAATAAGGAAGGCTTGAAGTCGTGAATTAAAAAATGGTACAAAGTAACTTCCCCAGGTTACTGTTTACACAGATGTCTGTAACTGTTTGGGTCAAATTTATCACCACTCTTGAAGACTGGGGTTATGAGTCCTTTATTCCACATTTCAGGGAAATAGCCCACATTGAGTTTTAGGTTGAATAATTTTAAGATGGACAATTTATGTTTTTCAGAACTATATTTGATCATTTCGTTCGAGATGCTGTCTTGCTGTAACGTCCAGGCCAGGGTGGGCTGTGAAAGGGACTGTTGTGGTTTGAGTTGCTCTCCTGTGTGTGTCCTGTCTCTGGTTTGTTCCCTCATTTATGGTGTTTTGGTTCCCCCTTGTGTGTGTTTCAATCATTGCTTTGTGTTATTCTGTTGAGGTTACGTCATTGTTAATTAGGTCCCCAGTTGTTTCTTGTTGAGTCCTCGTTATGTTAGAATATAGGTTGTGGGTTTTAGTGTTTCCCCGTCAATCAATGTTCCGTGTTCCGTGTTCTTGAGGTGTCGCCTTGCTCCTGGAATTACCTTTTGATTTAGCCCCTCGAGGCAGTGTTTGTTTACGCTATACTTTCGGAATAAATATCTGTGGATTATTTGCATTCCTTCGCGACTGTCTCATTCCTCTTATAACCCTACAGGGACTTGTGACACTTGCCAGCTGGACTTTTTCACTTTAAGTGACTGAATATTTGTTTTCAATTCCTGTTCAGTGATGGGGAAGTCAAATGGGTTTGGCTATCCTTTATGCAACCGTAAATCTCAGAATTTCTCCCAAATTACGTTCTCAGGAAACTATTTTGAAAACCTTAATTACGTTCTATGCCAACCTATTTAGGGTGTTTTTACGTTTGAACTGCACGTTTTGTTATTAGGCTATATTTGTACTTGAATTACGTTGCTCCGGTACATTTCGTTTAGCGGATTTACGCGAGAACATTCCATACATTCCATAGCGTTTGAAATTATATTGAAACATTCACAGTTAAGGTTCGGTAGGAGGATACTAACGGTTAAGGTTAGGCATGAGGTTACTAACGGTTAAGGTTAGATATGACGTTACTGAGGTTAAGGTTAGAATTAAGGTTAGGGTTAACATTACAAAAACCGAAAATCGCGTGTCTGCATGACGCACGCAATTGTAGAACAAAACACACAAAGTGCCGGTCTGGATTTGAACTCGCGAACACTGGCATGCAAGTCGCGGATTTATACGCCCATCCACCATCCCCGACCTCCGCCCTAGCAACCTCCGCCCTAGCAAAAACTATGGTATTTACATTCTACGTCATGATCTACTAATGTTCATATTGAACGTTATTCGAGTGTTCAATTTAGTTCCCTACAAACGTAATTGACCCTCTCATACGTTCATATTTGACATATTTCGGTTTTACAAAATAGTTCCCTCAGAACGTATTTAATGTGATTTAGGGCTGCCTTTATGATCAATTCAATTTTCTTTAAGTTGTCATGGATATGTTTGGTCTCTGATCCTGTACCTTCAGGCCCTGCTTAAAATAATGATTTAAAATGATTAGTCCATGTGTTTCCATTTTGGATTGCCAGTTCTTTTGGATATTTTTTATTAAGTGAGTTCCAATTTGAATTTATAGACTCAAAGTTGTTTTCTTATATGTGCATTCTTTTTGGTTTTGACAGTCTATTTGTAGTGTTTCAGTCTCAAAATATCACTTGGTTGTCAGGATTTCTGTGTTTTTGGTTTGATAGTTTTCTTACTTCTTTTTTAAGGACTTTGCAATTCTTATCAAACCATTATTCCTATTGAGTTTTCCTTTGCTTGTTTTTTTGGTGATTTTAATTGTGCTATTGCTGCTGTTCTATGACATATGTAATTAAGATTTTCTAATGAGGTATTTAATCCTTCAATAGTGTGAGGGTATGATTCTTCCAGAAATATGTTCAGTAACAATTGAATGTCTTGAGTTTGGATTGTTTTTACAAATGTGTCTGTGCTGTGTTGAGCCCATCTGTAAGATTTAGGGATGTTATACAGCTTACTGGGCTTCATATGTGTTTCAATTAAAGTATGTTCCATTTTAAGATACATTGTGATTGGGCTCTGATCAGACAGATACGTCAGCGGTTTGACAGTAAATGCACTGAGAGATAAAGTGTCTATATCTGTGATCATATAATCAACTGTGCTACTACCAAGAGCTAAAGAATAGGTATGTCTTCCTAAAGAGTCCCCTCGTATCCTACCATTGACAATGTACAGACCCAGGCTTCGACAGAGTAAAACATTAACTTGGGCTTGAAAATGGCAAATCTCTAGTTCAAGATTAGAGAAAATTTCATCTGAATAATATGGAGACTCTGAGGGTGGTACATATATGGCACAGAGAAAGATATCTCTCTGTGAGGGGATTCTTTCTTTTTTGATTTTCAACCAAATGTGATTGTTTCCAATTTTATAGTTTGTATTGATTCATGAATTTCAGATTTGTACCCAACTATTAATCCTCTAGAGTCTCTGCCTTGTTTGATGTTCTTCTTTTTTCGTGATTGTACAATGACCTCTGTAATTACAGGGACAGTGTGTGGTTGAATCGGCTCTGCACCAAGTTTCAATTAAAATAATAATATCTGTCTTATTTATGACCCTAATGAACTCAGGGTCTTTACTCTTCAGGCCAAAGGCTGAGGAGCAAAGTCCCTGTAGATTCCAAGAACTGATGTTGAATGTCATTTAGAAAGAGAACAGTAGTTATCTTCAATAAAGAGATGAACAAAATGAAATAGATAAAACACACTTTTGAGCTTTTGCTCTATAGAAAAGAGAAAAAAAAAAAAATGAAATAAAGTATAAATACACAACAGTCATATAAACAACCTCTACAAAATATTATGTTATATATTATTTGATAACAAAATTTTATAATACACTGCTCAAAAAAATAAAGGGAACACTTAAACAACACAATGTAACTCCAAGTCTATCACACTTCTGTGAAATCACACTGTCCACTCAGGAAGCAACATTGATTGACAATCAATTTCACATGCTGTTGTGCAAATGGAACAGACAACAGGTGGAAATTATAGGCAATTAGCAAAATACCCCCAATAAAAGAGTGGTTTTGCAGGTGGTGACCATAGACCACTTCTTAGTTCCTATATCTCCTGGCTGATGTTTTGGTCACTTTTGAATGCTGGCGGTGCTTTCAGTCTAGTGGTAGCAGGAGATGGAGTCTACAACCCACACAAGTGGCTCAGGTATTGCAGCTCACCCAGAATGGCACATCAATGTAACGTGTGGCAAGAAAGTTTGCTGTGTCTGTCAGCGTAGTGTCCAGAGCATGGAGGCGCTACCAGGAGACAGGCCAGTACATCAGGAGACGTGGAGGAGGCCGTAGGAGGGCAACAACCCAGCAGCAGGATCGCTACCTCTGCCATTGTGCAAGGAGGAGCAGGAGGAACACTGCCAGAGCCCTGCAAAATTACCTCCAGTAGGCCACAAATGTGCATGTGTCCACTCAAACGGTCAGAAACAGACTCCACAAGGGTGGTATGAGGGTCTTACGTCCACAGGTGGGGGTTGTGCTTACAGCCCAACATTGTGCAGGATGTTTGACATTTGCCAGAGAACACCAAGATTAGCAAATTCACCACTCGCGCCCTGTGCTCTTCACAGATGAAAGCAGGTTCACACTGAGCACATGTGACAGACGTGACAATATTTGGAGACGCCATGGAGAACGTTCTGCTGCCTGCAACATCCTCCAGCATTATTGGTTTGGTGGTGGGTCAGTAATGGTGTGGGGTGGCATTTCCACAGGCAGGTGGAGGCAACACACACTACTGAGCCTCATTTTGACTTGTTTTAAGGACATTACATCAAAGTTGGATCAGTCTGTAGTGTGGTTTTCCACTTTGATTTTGAGTGTGACTCCATATCCAGACCTCCATTGGTTGATAAATTAGATTTCCATTGAATATTTTTGTGTGATTTTGTTGTCAGCACATTCAACTATGTAAAGACGAAAGTCGTACAATTAGTTCATTCAATCAGATCTAGGATGTGTTCTCTTAGTGTTCCCTTTATTTTTTTGAGCAGTGTATAATATAGAATATTATTATGTATATTCTTCCTTACTGTAAACCTGTCTTACTGACTGGTTATATAAAAGCCTGTGGATGCTGCCACTGATAGAGCATTTGTTGTAGCATCTGCTTGATCTCTCCCAGGTCTGAAGTTGTTGGGTTGGTGGGAGATGGGAATGGCCTGGCCAAAGCAGCAGCGTACCTTAGCTTCTGGTCGCAGGGGGGTATGCTAATGGGGTGTCTCTTCTGACTGGGAAGAGCAGGGGGAGGGAGACCAGAGGGATAAAAGGTAGTAGAGGGGTGACAGGCAGGAAAAGGATGAGGGTTAGTGTCACCCTGGGTTATCTGAGGGCCAGGATTACCCTGGGTCACCAGACGTGGCCTTGGAGGCCTGTGACTTCATGTGGGAGTGGGATTGTTGGTCAATTTGCTGGGATTTCGTCCGAGGGAAACATCCTTTAGAGTTTAAGCAAATGCTCTTACTCCATTTCTGTTTAGGTGCAGTCCATCATGTAGGTCCCATGCACCAATGTTGGTGTGATGTGCAAGGTGTACATTCAGATGAGCTGCACATTTGCGTGTGATGTCCATGTTGATGTTGTGTGAGTGGAGATGACGATCCTTGTGTCTGGAAACTCCCTGCAGGCCCTCTCAGCCACCCTACACATGGCCTCAGCAGTGCCACCATGAAGTGAGTTGAGGTCATTGGTGCCAGTATGTATGACAATGCACTGGGTGCTGCCAAGTGACTCCTGCTTCAAAAACGTCAGGGCGTGGCCAACGTTTGGCTTCTACCTGAAAGCCGGGGAACAGCCATCTAGTGTCCAGGTACTTTCCGTTTAAGTCCATGAGGAGGACCACCAGAGGGTGGTGCCAGGCAGAAGGTGGATGGCTTCCTGGGGGGGCATGTGTGCTGGATGCTGGTTGAGTCAGGGGAACCTGGTGGGGGTCAGTGTCGGGTGGTGGGAGTGGGTTGAGGGCTGGTACAGCATTGGGAGCAGATGGAGGGTGTAGCTGGCAGGGGGCAGTTGTGCTTGTTGCTCTGCTGGAGTTTCCACTCTGCTGGAGCTGCTCTTTCAGCTGCTGGAGCTGTCCGGTGTAGGTTCTGTCTGGTGTAGCTCCTGTCTGGTGTAGCTCCTGTCTGGGGTAGCTCCTGTCTGGTGTAGCTCCTGTCTGGTGTAGCTCCTGTCTGGTGTAGCTCCTGTCTGGTGTAGCTCCTGTCTGGTGTAGCTCCTGTCTGGTGTAGCTCCTGTCTCTGCTCACTGCATCCTCCTTCAGTTTCCCCAACTGGGCACAGAGAACAGTGTTGTCCTGTTCCAAACTCCTGATGGTCTGGTTTAGTCCCTCAATTCCTCTCTGGTTCTCTTTTCAGTTCATTAAAGGACGTCTGATCGTTCTTCTTTAACTGGCTGATTTCATCTCTGAGCTGTTGGATGATGTTGAGTTCGGTGAGCCTTGCTTCTGTGAGCTCTTTAAACTCAACGAGGTCCAGCTCTAACAGGGCCAGGGAATCCCTGGGCAATTGGAGCTTCTGAATTCTCTACATAGTCTGACTTTACTGTGCCATTGGTGCTGGTCTGAGAGACTGTTCCTACATTTTCTTTCATTGTAGCAAAACATTCTTCAAATGTAAGGAGACTAGCCTCAGATCTCTGTATTATTACTGTCCCTTCGGTGTAGTAGCTTATTGTCAGCATGGGGTTGTCCACATCATGCTTTTCATCGTGGAACACAATAAGACGACCACAACGGCCAATAACCTCTCTGCATGTTTATAGCTATTACAAATTATATTCCTCCATGCAGCAATGTTATCTTTATGGAAGACTAGGTTGTTCTTTACTCTTTTGTCTGTATATGTAATATAGTCCACAAAAAGTGTTTCTCTTTATGTTTTTTCTTTGCTTTTATGTTGCAGTCTGCTGTATATTCTACTTCTCTGCATTTTGTTGATTTGGTTTCCATGGTGATCTCAGATTCTCAATGTCACGATGGCCGGGAAGGTCTTGGATGTCGTGACCAGGACAAGGACTGCGATAGACTATATGTTTTATGTATATGTTTCTGTAGGTCTGTTGTACGTGTTTTATTTGTGCGCCGACCTCTGGGCACTGAGAGGCAGTAGGCGCTTGGTTGCTCATCACGCATGAATGGGGCTCTCCCACAACTGCGCGTGAGGAGTAATCAAGATGCCTATTTAGTCCCAGTGTTCTGGAGTGTTCGGCGCGTGTTCTTGTGGACCAGTTCCCTGTCTGGAGAGACGTACGTTTAGTCGTGGTTCAGTCCGTTGGTATGCAATGTAAGTGCCATTATTGATTGAGCCTTCACCTCGCTAATGTGTCGTACATAGTGGTACGTGTATGGTTGAACCAGGCGTACATTCTATATGTTATGTCGTGTCTGTGCCACGATAAAGAGCACATGTAGTAGCATATAGGCTTTGTGCAGTTCCTGTACACCTTTATATTTCCACAATCCGCTGTATCATTGCTTCATGTATACGGTTCAGTAAACATCTCGAACACTCCTCCTGCGCTTGGTCTCCTGTCTCTCCACAACACAACAACAACTGTGACCCTCAACTGTCAAAGGCAGTTTGTATGCTAGCTTTTTTCTTGTTTTTTGGAAGTAATTACCTTTTTGTGTATGGTAAACACAAATATTGAAAATAATTCTGTGCTAGAGTAAGGCTTACCAGCATGTGTTCTAGTTTTCAATTTTCCAGATTTCTTTTTCCAGAGAAATTGGCAGTTCTTCACTTAGCTGCAAGGTATATTTTCAAGGCTCAGTTGGAAGCTAGCTTAGCTTAGATGGTGACCATTTCTTAAAAATAGTCATTAAAATCAGTGGACTGTTGATTGGGATATTCTTGTTTCTTTTCCTTTGTCTTATTAGGTTGTCATCTTTTTGTTATCTTATCTATTTCTTTTTTTGTTTTATCTAGAAAAGAAAAACATTTAGGAGCTCATCCTGTTGTGACCTTCCCAACTGTCAACTGTCTCTCTCTCTTGTCTCCCTCTCACTCCTGTCTCTCTCTCCTGTCTCTCTCTCCTGTCTCTCTCTCCTGTCTCTCCCTTTCCTGTCTCTCTCTCTTGATCTAGGTTAGATAAATCCGATTATCTATCCTGCCACGTTGCTCTCCAGTGACTAGTTGTGTGCAGATTGGGTGCCTGTAAATTCAATTGCGGAAGTATATTTGCATGTAAATTCAATTGCGGAAGCATAGTTGGTGAACGCAATCATCCCGTACATGATAAAAAGCTTCCGTGTCGGATGAGCAGTGCGAAAAGAATTGGCAGCTCGGCAGCATGTGGTTGGATGAACCATGTGCGCACGCCTCGCCATCCCCCAGATCTTTACATAAGAACATGTTGGTCCTGAAAATACACAACATGATGTTCACACACCTCAATTTTCCTGTAGAAATGCATTACATAGAAATCATAACACAGCAAACCACTGTCCCAACCAAACCACACATATAAATGTGCTGCTTGTTTTGTAATATAGCATAGTTCTTGCAGTTTCTGTTGTAAATTGCTCTGGATGAGATTGTCTGCTAAATTACTTAAATATCCATGTATGTATTTGTGGCTCTACGGGCCAACTCTGAGTCAGCGCCAGTTTGAAACAAGATGTCATGCTGTTGTGTCTGACTGACCCAAAAGGCTTACAGTTCTGTGCTGTGTCTGAGTAACCTTCAGAGTTCCCTTTGTTTAATTGAATATACACACTCCTACTGACATTCACAGGCACACACACAACGACACAGTCATGCACACACACATACAGACAAGACACGCACGTAGATATCAGACTTGGGTTCCCTCCACATCCTCCCCTGTAACATATAAGGGTGCTGAAAATCTATTTACAGTGGAAAGGTCAAAATAAATCCTGAGAAAAACTCGCTGAAATATCAACTGCCTGTTCTGGAAGACAGAAAGAATTAGAAGGCATTTACTTTATCACAGTGTGTCTTTAGACGTTGATGGTTACCAGTATAGTTTAAATATCAAGGCTTGCCATTTCGCCATTCTCTGCTTGACCTCCTTTATCTGTTCATCTGTCTAAAGGCCAGGTGCTTAATCTATTCTGCAGCTCTGATCTCTGTACCTGATCTCTGACTGACTCTATGCGGATTACATATTCATGACTATTTCTACTGCTCTGGCAATGCTCACACTGTTTCTGTTCAGTCAGACTGACGATCTCTAAATCTTTCTAATTCTGCATTTACTTTTACATGGAAATCAGAGTCAAAAGACATACTTTTACTATAAATAAAGAAAAGGACTTTATATTTACTACATTTATAGTGAGATGCAGGTATTTCTTGTTAAAATAGATTTTAGTGTGTCAAAATGTAAATTAAATATAATTAAAAAGCTACAAGGCAATAAATCTGGCAAAATAATTTGTATACTGCGCCATCTTGCATGGAATTAGTGCCCTGTATTCCACTGCTGATTTGCTTCTAAAGCTAAGCAGCGTTGTGCCTGGTTAGTCCCTGGATGGGAGACCAATACTGCTGGAAGTGATGTTGGAGGACCAGTAGGGGGCACTCTTCCCTCTGGTCTAAAGATCATTCCCAATGCCCCAGGGTAGTGATGGGGACATCTGCCCTGCGTAGGGTGCTGTCTTTCGGATGGGACGTTAAAGGGCTGTCCTGACTCTCTGTGGTCATTAAAAGTCCCATGGCACTTATCGTAAGAGTAGGGATGTTAACCCCAGTGTCATGGCCAAATTCCCAAACAGGCCTCACTCAATCATGGCCACCTAATGATCCCCCTCCTTCATAATTGGCATGTATAACTACTCACCTCTCCACATAATAGCTGATGTATGGTGAGCATTCTGGTGCAAAATGGCTGCCGTGCATCACCCAAGTGGGTGCTATACATTGGTGGTGGTTGAGATGGGCTTTCCCCCTCAATGTGTAAAGCACTTTGAGTTCCTTGAAAAGCGCTATATAAGTTGAATTAATAATAATTATTATTAGTATTAAACACATTTAAAAGTAAAGAATGTGGCGCTGCTTAAAAAAAAAGAAAGAAAAAAAAAGAGTGAAACTGTTGCATGACAACCCTAGGATGTAAGATACTGTACTATTTCTGGATAAGTACAGTATTTGAAGTAATTATTTCAAATAAGATTACGGCAGTACAAGGAATTGAATCGAAAATCAGTCCGCGAATGCCATCCCATCCCCAGGACACAGAACATGCTGGATACACTTAGAGAGAGTTCATGACTCTCTGTGTTGGATCAAAGCAAGGCAATGCACTTGGCCACCCATAACCATGTTGCCAGTTCACTGGTTTTTCTTCCTTTCACCACTTTTGATAGTTACTGTCCACTGTAGACTGGTAACACCCCACAAAATCTGCAGTTTTGGAGATGTTCTGACCCAGTCGTCTAATCATCACAATTTGGCCTTTGTCAAAGTTTTCTCAAATATTTACACTTGCCCATTTTTCCTGCTTCTAACATGTCAACTTTAAGAACAAAATGTTCACTTGCTGCCTAATGTATTGCACCTACTGACAGGTGCCATGATAATGAGATTATCATTGTTAATAACTTCACCTGTCAGTGGTCATAATGTTATGGCTGATCAGTGTATATTAGTCATCATGGATCATTTCAGCAGGTTTGCACAGGTGTACGCCACAAAAAAATTATATAAAGTATACAAAAACCATGGTCGATAAAATCTTACATGTCTATGCATTGGAATGCTGTACCAGAATTTGGGCAGAGAATTTGAAAACAAAAAACTTGCAAGACTGAAAGATCTCTCAAGCATCAAAGAATCAATCACAATGCCCTACCACCCAAAAGGAAATGGGCAGGTAGAGTGAGTCAACAGAACCCTGCTAGCCATGTTGTGGACCCTTGGAGACAAAGAGAAAGTGGACTGGAAAGAATCTCTGGCCAGAGTCATTGACAAATATAATTGCACACATAGTTAAATTACAGTATATTTAGCATATTACCTCCTTTTCGGACAATCACCCCGCCTACCAGTGAACCTAAAATTAAACCTGACCATGACTGAGACACTACCAGGACAATGTGGCCCACTGGAGAATGTAAGAGGCATACCAGAGTGCATCCAAGACAGCCACTAAAGGTTTAATGCAGGGAAAAAGTACAGTATCTACAACAGGGAGACCTCCAGAATGGTGAGCGAGATGTATTCTGCAAGCTTACTCCTAGAGGAGGGACGGAAAAGATCCGGTTGTACTGGGAGGGCCAGCTTTACCGGGTAAAAGAATGGAATGGTGACATAAGTCCAGTCTACGTAAAAAGTCCAGAAAGTGGGAACGGAAGAAATTGATTCATCCACAGAAAACCCCTGCTAACCAGTGAACACCTACCTCTGGAGAGACCAGTGAACATAAGTCATCAGCCATCCCACATCCTAAGAATAAGACTGGGCCACAAAGTAAAGATCAACAACAACTAGACCCAGACAGCAACTCCGTAGAGAAGTACGAATTCATCTACCATTGGCATCAGGACATTAATAGGAGAGATCAACTAGAGCAGTCATCATTGAACCCACATGCAGAGCCCTTCTGGTCCATGCATTGTTTACAACATCAGTCAGAAGAAGATGTTCTACAAGAAAGAGGATGTGGTACATCAAAGAATTGTATTCACCACAATGACTTTTTATAGCTGGGAAAACAACCGCCATGAAGACTGAGGCAGTAAGGGGTTGTACTGAATTGATAGTTTAGGTCACCTGCCATTGGTACAGAGAGATTTTAAAGCAACAGAGACTCTGGTTACAAAGACTACCTTTTGGAGGCTTTGGAGGGTTGAGGCAGGTTAATGCTGTTGGACACTAATGTCTGTAGAAATATCAAGAGACATTTAAATTTGTGGGGTAGAGAGTAGCATTGGGTGTTTGAAAAGGAAATCCTCCCATAATTTTGGTACTCAGTGGAAGGTAAGGTCTCATAAACACAATATAAATACTTGGTCACTTAACAGAATTATTCAGTTAGGTCCTTGACTGTGATGGGTGGTTATGGTATTCTGCGAAGCACAGAATTGTCAGCAGATGTTGCTATATGCAGGGTAATTAGGCATCCATAGCTGATGCCAGTAGAGTAGAAGAAGTCATCAGTACGTGATAATTGATGACTTTGCTCTCAAGTATACCCTTTCAGCTAGACATTCACAGATTAAGTTGTTTGTTCATTTATTTTTAATAGATGATGCTGCAAAATTGTGTGTGACAAGTTGCAACAAGTTGGGTGACAGTCACTACCTCTGTAATAGTTGCTAGTAGCCAGAAATAAATCAATTGTTAGTGGTAAATAATGTATAACACATAAACAACCACTGTCAATCTTTACCCTATGCTATAAAATAACCTTTTGGCCAACAACCCTGCTTTGAGAATCCACATAAGGGGGGAACTAGTCTAGGCAAGGTAAACTCAGTCAATCTCATATATACCGTAACAAGAATAAAAGCAAATGAGCTAGCTTTCTAATAACCACTTTGGAGAACACCGCTATGTAGCTTTTTGAAAACAAAGTTTATTTTAAATAAACAAAATAGGGATGTCACAGCCAGTACAATACCTCATTAACCCTCCAGAGGACATGAAACAGCCCCACAAACCAGGGACTTACAGGGCAGGAGGTGAGGAAGATCTTGAGTGGACAGTCAGACGTGGTCCCCAGGATGAAACACAGGAGCATCACTGCACCAGCGGTCAGCCTGAGTCTTCTGCCACTGGAGAGCCTGCTGGAGACACACATGGGATGTGTCTCAAACATACCTTGTCTGACGGAATTATTCATCAACCGCCAGCACATCCGTTTGACTGGAGTTCTATAGAGCCAGGCCGGCTGATATCCCAGGATGCATTGGAATGTGGTGAGGTCTGAATGAACAAGAGAGTTTTAGGCATACTCTGCCCATGGGAGAAACCTAGCCCACTCACCTTGCAAGTCCTGACAATTGCACAGCAAGAACCATCCCAGCTCCTGGATGACGCGCTCCACCTGCCCATTAGACTGAGGATGGTACTCGGATGTGAGGCTGGCCGTAGCCCAGAGCTTCTCCAGGAAGGACCTCCAGATGCAGGATTTAAATTGGGGTTAATTGTCAGATACCGGTAAGAGAGATAAAATGTCAGGCTCTAGAAAATCTGTCCACCACTGACATCATGGTGGTGTAGCTGTCTAACCTGGGGAGGTCAGTGACAAAGTCTATTGATAGATGAGACCAAGGCTGCTGAATCATGGTAAGAATATCAACTTCTCTGCTGGGGCGTACCCGAGGTGCCTTGCAGGCAGAAATGTAGGTTCACCCTGGAGAAGTGTTAGTTGGAGCAGGTTCCAGGTTGGATCAGCCCTCCTGATGTCCTCGTCAACATCCCAGTTGAGAGGAGCAATAATAAGGGAGAGCAAGAGGATAGGGACTCCTTGCTCTCTCCTTTCACCCACACCTTACATATGGGTTAGGTGCCCTTTTAGGTGGGAGGTGATGGGGGCGGCTCTGGAGATTAATTTCCTGATGAATTGTCAATAAAGGTTGGTGAAGCCCAGAAACCTCTGCAGACACTTAAATGTAGGTGGGGACTGGCCATGACCTGACTGTCTGTTTTTGTGCATTCCATAATGACGCCCTGGGACCCAATCCTGTATCCCAGAAGGAGATGGACTTCTGGTGGAATTCACACTTTTCTCCTTTTATAAAGAGTTGGTGTTCCCTCGGCCACTGCAGGACAGCCCGGGCATGCTTCTCAAACATAGCTGAGTATATCAGGATGTCATTGATGTAAATTACTACAAATGTCCCAGAACACGTAATTCACAAAGGATTGGAATACCGGGGGCACATTGGCTAGGCCGTAGGGCATCACCCGGTACTCGTAATGGTAGTGCTAAAAGCTGTCTTCCATTTATCAAACAAGGTTATAGGTGGTTATAGGCACTCCTCAAGTCAATAGCGTGCTTCATGCAGTTGTTATATGGTGAATGGTAAAATGAACATATAATAAACCAATGCATGTTTAATGACTTCCATCAGGTCAGTGGCACAGTCCCAGGGTCTGTGAGGAGGGAGATGGGTGGAGCGTAAAGGAGAAACACATCTATTAAAATCAGTACTCACAGTGCACGTTGGGCTGGAGAGATGCTGTCAGACACTCAACTGATGTAGAACCACAGACCAAGGGTAAACAGGTCTTCTGGCATGAGGTAGACCAGGCTGTGATGTTCAGTGAGGGCCAATTGATGACAGGGTTGTGCAAAAGTAACCATGGGTTATATGGAATTATAGGTTCTCCTGGGATGAAGTAGGTAATGGTGATAGGTAATATGACATGCATAATCTAGCCTGTGCCCAGTGGTCCATTGTTCAGTGCCGTGACAAGTAGAGGTGTGAACAGTGGCTCCGTGTAGAAAACCAGCTCAGGGATGAACTCCCGATCCATTAGGTTTCCTGCTGCTCCTGAAACTATTAAGGCAACAATGGAACAGGAAGATGCACAGCCAGTAATGGGATTGGGGGTCTCCTGTGAGCCTCTGAATGTCCTGAGGATAGGTGGTCCCTCTGATCTCCATAGGGGTGTCATCTTTCTCGGGCGGTTCCAAGACTTAGGGGCAGGAGGAAGAGTGCAACGGGAATCCGTGGAGAGATGGAATTGGAGTACTCGAGGCCTGGACTCGGACTCGAGTCACTATTCTCTGGACTTGTGACTTTACTTGGACCCGCGCACTGAGGACTTTTACTTGGACTCGAACTCGAGGATATAAATAATCGGAATCGAGCATTCACAAAAAGGGACTCAGACATCAAGTTTTTATAATAAAATACATTTTTCCTGTTTCGGGCTCGAAGAACAGCTGGGAATCAGATGGGGAGACCTCCAGAGCTGATGTTCTTTTGTGGTTAACATCCTTCACTTCACCGACAGCATTAAAAACAGATGAAGCCACCATTTCTTGAGAAGTTATTGTTTTATTGTTAACTGTTAACTCACTTTACTAGAGGTCGACCGATTTATCGGTATGCAGATTAATCGGCCGATTTTTGGTTATTTTTTACTTAATCGGCATCGACCAATATCAAGCCGATTAACTCTTCAAAGTCAATTGACGCTCTGGTGGGCGAACGCGATTATCTCGCAAACCCTACATGCTAGCAACTAAAGCTTGGTAATAAGTGGTGGCTCATCTCTGTGGGATAAACACAGCCGAAGCTATGATGCCTCAAAGTCGGTCAAAACTAAGTATGATATTATGCACATTTCTTTGTATAATGTTGTTTAAAAATGTTCCTTCCCTCAGAAATGAGGAGATGGCACTGCTAAATCAATTGCACTTAAGTAGATTATCTAATGCTGCTAACTTTTTATTCACTTAGTAACTTCAAGACTTTTTTATTTTAAATGATTAAGCAGCAGAAGTGAAGCTCCATTTAAGATTGTTTGTGTTCAAGTGTTACCGTATACATTTTTCAGACCTAAAACAAAGAAAAGCTGCTGGTTGCTACTATTGTTAAAATGGTCAATTTATTTTATTGTTCTCAGATGTTGGATAAATGCTGCTAAGTGCACAAAACTTTATTTTTTCATTCAAAAGTTTATTTTTCAAAGTGAAGTTATTTTTTTTCTTAGTTCTTACCCGTTTTGTTTATGTATACAATATATGTTTTTACATTATACATGTTTAATGTAAGTATACAAGTGCAGATTGGTGTTCAAGTGTTTAATAAATATTTTTGTTGAGAAATTTGTTGTATCTTAAGTACTATTTAGTGTTAGATTTTAATCTTTCAAATAGAGGTTACAAACAAGCAAATATCGGCCAAAAATAATTGGCAGCAGATATCGGCCATTGGCCGACCCTGATTTCAAAAGATCGGCATCAGCATCGGTCTGAGAAATCCCATATCGGTCGACCTCTACTCCCTACTACATGTTCACATTTGAAAAATGCAGAGAGATGCACCCTGGATCGTGAAATTTGCCTCTTTTTTTTGCCTGTAATTTTTGTTTAATGTAGACCCTCTTTTATTTGAATATCAGCTCTTTAAAGGTGCCAGATCAGAGTGGAGCAATGTAGGCAGTCTTGGAATTCAACTCAGACTTGATGACTCAAACTCGGGACTCTGACTCAAAAGCTGGTAATGGTGATTTGACTCAGACTCTTCTTTAGTGACTCGGACTCAAACACTGGGGACTCGAGACTTGACTCGGACTCGACAGTTGGTGACTCGAGTATAACACTGTCTTCCGCAGCATAATGCCATTGTCGGCCGCAACCATGTTCACAATGGCCTGCTCTTGCTCCTGCGTAAACATGCACTTTTGTCCTCCATGCTAGTCATGCCTTTCCACTCTGTAGTGGAACCAACATCAGTGTGTTGGGGCAAACATTGTTCACCTGGCAACACTATATTATGCCGGCAACACAAACTCAGATTTTTCTTTTCAAAATAATAGCACTCGTAATTCATTAAAATAATCATTGCTAATTCATTGCAAAGATAGTTAGTGAGTCCATGTTCATGTGTTGCAAAATTTTGTCTATATTTGTATAAAATGACTCTAGTGAATGTTTTTCAAATGTAATCGTGTTTTCACATGAGTCACTGACAATATATTCAATCAAATTCTGTGTACAACATATTGTTTAATGAAAAGTTGTTATTGAAAAGATGTTAAATGTGTTTTTTTTTGCAATCACATACTCTAATGTTTCTTTACACACAATACAATTGCATATGTTTACAATTCACTAGCTTTGTAATGAATTCACACTGATTATTGCAATAAATTAAAACGAGCGCTATTATTCTGAAAAGATAAATCACAATTTGTGTTGCCAGCATAATATAGTGTTGCCAGGTGAATAGTGTTTGCTCCCAGCTAGAACCGGCCCTGTACACATGTGTTGTGTGTTTGTGGGTCGCGGTGAGTGGGTGTAGTGTTTTGATTGGTTGTGTTTGGCAACAGCCATCAGGTTGCTCCCTGATTGCTCATTGTGCCATAAGTGGGGACTTGTGTGTTGTGATCTTCACATTGTATTTTACAGAATTGGACACTGAGTGAAAGGCTGAGAATTAGCTTTTATTTCTGCATACTTGGTGTGTGGTTCTGCTCATTGTGGGACAGGTTTCACATATTCTGTGACATATGACATGTGTAAATGGTTGGAAAAAACTGTAAACACTCTTCCAATGTATGTCCCTGACATTGACTGACTACAGGGAGCAGAACTGGGCTCACGCACATTACTCTAATGTATAATGGGAGGAAGCAAGGACTCTCAAGCTCTTGTCTTGGAAAATGTTAAATGAAATGATTATGTATGCATGAGTAGGGCTAAATGTGAGGGAGTAAGGGAGATTGAAACAAAGAGTTTCTTAGGTTTTTGGTGTTTGGTGCCAGATAAAAGGTCTGGGAAGCAACACTGTACGACATAGTGAAGAAGAGGAGATTAGAGGGGAGGGTACATGGTAAGGAGAGAGACCTAACTTTCTAGAATAGCCTGCATTTGCATTCGTCAAAGGAGCCAAGCAATGGGCTAGGAGGTAGAATACGATGGGATACCGACAGAATTTTAACAACATTCTCATTACTTATTTACTGCTTGGAGGAAAGAGCTGCCAGTAAATAATACACTTTACTGGGAACCTTTACTCGTGTGTGTGTGTGTGTGTGTGTGTGTGTGTGTGTGTGTGTGTGTGTGTGTGTGTGTGTGTGTGTGTGTGTGTGTGTGTGTGTGTGGCTTTGTTTTGTATGGGCCCCACAACCAAAATTGTATGAAATTTCGCCGGTGGCTCCATAACCATACATAAACCTAACAAAAAGATGTAACATTAGACCTTGAGGTTTAGAGTTAGGGTTAGGCATTATTCCAAGGTTAAATTTAGGCACTAATGTTAGGCTACTGAGGTTACAGCTAGGTTTGGGTTAAGGTAAGTGTATGGTTAGGGTTAGGGTAAAGGTTTGGGTTAGGTTTAGGGCTAGGAAATAGGGAACATGGATTTTTAGGTCAAAATCATAAAACCCACAAATATAGAAAAAAAATGTGTGTGTGTGTGGCCTTGTTTTTCTACGGTTGTGGGACCTGACAAAAATATGTAAAAATGACCCCATGAGGGGATTTGCAATTTATGGCTCAGGGGTTAGGTTTAGGGAACATTTTTATATTGGGCATAGTCTTTGAAACCTATTAGGTTTAGGCATTGCCGGTCAGGTTTAGGGTTAGGGTTAGGCATTATTCCAAGGATGAGTTTAGATACTAAATCTGGGTTACTGAGGTTAAGGTTAGTGTTAGGGTTAGGTTTAGTGTTAGGTTTAGGGCTAGGAAATACGGAACTGAAATTATTATCAAGTCCCCACAAAGATAGAAAATAAATGTGTGTGTGCACGTGTTTGTGTGTTTCTGTGAAAGAGAGACAGATTGGGCAGTACTGTTTTGATGGACAGAGAGAAATAGTACTATCATGAGAAATCGCTAAAAAAGTAAGATAAGGTTGTTTAAGTGCTTTTGCTCCATTTAATATTTTTCATGCCTATCAAGAAAATTGAATTAGTGTGAGATTGAAAACAGAAATATTCTCCTCAGCCAGTCCCATATCATTACAACCTATCGCATCACATCCTATCACAACAGACATAATGTGGTTACAGGAGGGCCAGTGGAAGCAACAAGGGGTGCAACTTCATGAGATGTTTTTTCACATTCTGGCACATTTGAGGAGGATAAGCTATATTCTAGTCCCCCCCCCCGAAGTACCTAGTATATAGAGGTGCTGTCTGTTGGGTATAAATAATCAACAAAATCAAAGAAAGACGCACACCCAAGTACCTAGTATATAGAGGTGCTGTCTGTTGGGTATAAATAATCATCAAAATCAAAGAAAGACACACACTCTAGGTATCTTAATCCAAAAGACTATATTTAAATTTCCAACGTTTCTGCAACAAATTTGCCTTCTTCAGGGTTATAACATAGATGCTTAAAAACAGGTTTCATTAACATACAGTACAATTAGTGTAACCAATAGGAACAATGAGAGGTGTGTCCTAATGCTTGAAGAGATAATTGGTTAATTACAAAATGTTAAGAAACAGTGTTTCACATTCTATCTATATTATATTACAATTTATTTAAATACTCTATTACATCAATTCAATACAAATACTTTAATTCATTTTAATTGTATAGATATTATGTATATTTTATTTGTTATGTAAAAAATGTATTACCAATTTCCTTTTTTGTCAAGTATACTAGTATAAAGTCATCATAAAATGGGAACATCATACATAGAAAATCAATCACAAATTCCATTCATTTATAAATAGGCTCTCAGGTCAAAATCAATATTTAGATCACTAGGTGTCATTGTTTTGAGGTACGAAATCCAATAGGCCTCCCTCTGTAATAGTAATGTGTCTATGTTTCCTCCTCTTCTAGGTAACGTTACCTGTTAAATTCCTATATATTTAAGTGAAGAAATGGAATGGTTCAATTCCAAGAAATGGGCTGCCACAGGGTAATCAGTGTTCTTGCATCTGATTGAGCTTCGATGTTCAGCTATTCTTTGTTTCAATTGTCTTTTTGTTTGTCCTATGTAAGCTTTCCCACACGGACACGTAATGAGATAGATAACTCCCTTTGTCTTACAGGAGATAATGCCTCTAATGGCGATTTTTTTACCTATGTGAGGATGTCTAAAAGATGTGGTTTTTTGGGTACTATTACACTGTGCACATGATCCACACTTGTAATTTCCATTAGGTATTGGTGCTAAGAGTGTTTGTCTGGGCTCCGGAGGTAAGTCCGACCTTACTAGACTATCTCCAATGTTACGTCCTCGCTTGTATACCACCAGCGGAGGTTCCTAAAAGAGGTGTGCTATTTTTTTATCAGATTGTAAAATGTGCCAATGTTTTTTAAAGACTGTCTTTATTTGAGGAGGATGACAGACCGAGGAGATCGGAGACAGAGGTTGAGAGAGAAGGAGAGATAGACAGGAGCTAGGCGAGACTAAAGTGGTAAGGCAAAAATTATGGGAAACCGAGAGACAGATAGAGGACAGGGAGGCAGCTTTCCTTCCTGTGGGGATGGAGGTTACCAGTAGCAGGCAGGAGGACAAAGGCTTATTGACTAATTAATACTGAGAGGAACCACAACATGGTTTAATTAGTTTAACTCATTTTAATCCTGTGCATAGTGTCTGGGCCCACAGGTACAAGCACTATCTGTTTCACAACAGCCTCTAGAGGCCTGGCTTTGGCAGGGGATAAAACAGGAACCTAACAGCCATTACCTTCGAGCACATCTCTTCATTCTATGAAAAACACAGGACACCACTATTTAAATGAATAGCACATTGCATGTTAATGAGAGACCTATAGCTGAAACTGCAAATCCAGTCTATCGAGGCTGAAACACGTCTACTCCAGACTATCGAGACTGAAACACGTCTACTCCAAACTATCGAGGCTGAAACATGTCTACTCCAAACTATCGAGACTGAAACATGTCTACTCCAGACTATCGAGGCTGAAACACGTCTACTCCAGACTATCGAGGCTGAAACACGTCTACTCCAGACTATCGAGGCTGAAACACATCTACTCCAGACTATCGAGGCTGAAACACATCTACTCCAGACTATCGAGGCTGAAACATGTCTACTCCAAACTATCGAGACTGAAACATGTCTACTCCAGACTATCGAGGCTGAAACACGTCTACTCCAGACTATCGAGGCTGAAACACGTCTACTCCACACTATCGAGACTGAAACATGTCTACTCCAGACTATCGAGGCTGAAACACGTCTACTCCAGACTATCAAGGCTGAAACACGTCTACTCCACACTATCGAAGCTGAAACACGTCTACTCCAGACTATCGAGGCTCCTCCAGCAGCTCTCCAGATGTCACCTCTTGATGAGTCTCTTCATTACATCCTTTGATATATTTTTTCAATCAGGTTTTTTTATTCGTATATCAGCAAATTGTTGCAGAATCAATTGCCTGGCTACAACGAATTCCCTCTCCTTCCAAATGTCACAGCACACACAAGTACACAGTGGTGGAGTGAAACGTTTAATTTTGAGTTGAGTGAATACATTTTTTCTCTCTCTGTCTCTGTCTTTCTATCTCTATTAGTCACACACATCCAGGCATACACACACAAGGCAACACATGAAAGGAGAACCTTGAGAAAACACCATTAATCCCCCTTCGCCCCCCACTCTCCCTCTGTGATTATACCTTAATTTGCCCCCCAGTGGCTGCCTTCCTAAACAACTCATCTCCTGCTATGATACTTCTGATACAGAACATAGACTTGGACCCTGAACTCCTGCTATGATACTAATGATACGGAACACAGACTTGGATCCTGATCTACCATGATACTACTGATACTGACAACAGACCTGGAACCTGATCTCCTGCTATTATACTAATGATACTGAACACAGACCTAAACACTGATCTCCTGTTATGATACTGCTGATACTGAACGCAGACCATGAACCTGAACTCGTTAGGATTCACTGCAACAAACACGTACAAATACACATAGACACAATGTGATTCTATCAGTGATTTTCAATGAACACATGCCTTAGACAGCATGTCAGTGTTATATTAAAATCTCTACTATCAATTAGATTCAAGTCCATGATGGGAATGCAGAATGATGAGCACCTGCTTAGACTACAAATCGTGGCTGTCTGATGAAACTCTTGTAATTAAATGTTGGCCAATCCAAAGTCTGTTCATTTATTGAAAGCCACAACTTACGTTAATGTTCTCTGAATATTTCATGACACTCAGAAGAAAATTTATTCAGAATAGCTTTGGAAGTTCCATAATCATGGTTTTGTTAACCGCAAAATATGTTAATTTCACGATTTCCAGAAAGGTTTCTTATGAGGGGATAAGATATTTTCTTCAGTCAGAAACTAAACGGTTCTTGTTACTCTCAAATGGAGAATCCATAATGTGTCCAGACTGCCAGTGTAGCGTAGAGCTGGAGCTCTTGGCAGCTTGCGAACAGAGCAACTGTAAATCAGCTCCCAGTCAAATAGCCAGCTGTTAACCAGCCAGTGGGTGTTATAATTTTGGACGGTGTGTGTGGGGATCAAATGTTTAACCTTCTTATCATCCCATTGCCTCCATCTCCCAGGGAATAAAACAATGTGCCACTCTGTTTAATGTTGTTCTATTTAGTAGCAACCATGATCAGACATTTTCTCTGTTCCTCCTACTCCCTCTCATAACATCTTCTGTTGTCTTGCTCTGTTCCTCTCCTCCTCTTCCTCCAGTCTTATTCTCACAGTCAGAGTTATGTCCCCCCAGGCATTGTCAGATCAATATATCATTAGAGCCCAGTCTCTACTTCACACATTCAGGGGAACCCGGCCAGCTCAGCCACATAAAATCCCTTCTTTCTTGCCTGTCTTTCCTCGCATGTTAATTCAGGGTCTTCCTTCTGTACCCACAGTTCACTTGGGGGGGGGGGGCAGATCAAGGAGAAATGGAAGTGGATGAGGTCCAGAAACAGAGTGAGAGAATATTCCGTGTGCAGTGGAGGAAGACAGAGGAGGAGGACGGGGTCGGAGGGGAGGAGATCGGCCACGGCTGGGCTGAGTGAAATTAATGTGTAATTGCGTTGTAGTGGCTCAACCCTGCAGCACCCGAATGAAGGACGGCGTGGCAGGCGGTTTCTCACGCTGGGACGACGTGGCTCCGGGCTGTGTGGGGCTGCCTGTGGAAATAGCCTGTCAACAAACAGCACCAGGTTACAAGCCCACCTGCAGACTGGATGTCATACCCGTAATGAGAGAATTAGCACAGGTCATGGATGGATAATAAGCAGGGGGTGTAATATAAATTGGAGTCGTTGAGGTCTTTGGCTGGAAACGTAAGGTTCGACGTAGTTAACTGTTTTTGCACAAAGAAGGAAAATACTGATTAATCAACCCAGTGCTGGGTGGCCTGGCGGCTGTGGTATAACGATAGTATGACAAGATGGTGGGACTCTCGCCTCTAAGATGAAACATAAACTCACACAAACTTGGTTCACGTCTCCCCTCCCTACACACCCATGAGGAAGGGTGTGGATGAGGGTAATTAAAATGAGGATGATGTGAGGAGACGGGGGAGCATGGCAACATGAAGCATTTTACTAACATGAAGCATTTTATTTACATGAAGCATTTTACTTGGCTGAGTCTCCTTTTGCCTTTCTAGCTCTACAGTTGTTCCTCTACTGTAGTAAACACACTGACACACAATGACACACACACAGACACTACTAGACTGCTTGCAACAAAGATAAAGAAAATTATATTCATGCTCAAATCGCTGGATTCTTACTTGAAATAGGTGAGGTGTTGAGGGACAAAATATGACGGGAATTCAAGAACGAGAAAGAGATGGGGGGAGAGAAAAAAAATGCATAAGAAACTGAGATTAACACAATCATAGTGGTTGAGGGGATGTTGGAATTGGCAAGAAAAGGAAGGGGCAGATGGAAGTGTCACCTTGAGAGAGGGGGGGAGCGGGGGGGGGGCAACAAGCTGATGCAACAGTCACCTGCTTAAGGAGCCACTCGG
>JACXGM010012094.1:0-24341 GCA_016801145.1 Umbra pygmaea
CGAGCATGAAGTTCGTCCATTTTATTGTCAAGTGATTGAACATTTGCAAGTAAAATGCTCGGTAACGGTGGATTGCTGTATCTCGTTCGTGATCTGCATAGAGCCCCCGCTCGCTTCCCTCGTTTCTTCTTCCTGCGACGCCTGCGTGTGAGTAAACAGGTCGTCGACGGCGGGATATTCCAGTTGCAGCAATTACTCCTGTTTAAACAGAAGAGTATATAGTGTGTATAGATAAGGGTCATCCTATGTTTAAACAGAAGAGTATATAGTGTGTATAGATAAGGGTCATGCTATGTTTAAACAGAAGAGTGTATAGTGTGTATAGATAAGGGTCATCCTATGTTTAAACAGGCCATAGTTGTTTTTGTTATAGAGCAATTCGCATAGGCAAGTAGGTACAATGTAGGTATAACCATCCTAAAAAAATATTCAAACTAATTTGTATTTTCCCCATAGCTCACTCTTTGTACATCCTTAAAACATCATAAAACCTGTCTTTGTTTAGACTTTACTATCCTAATTCTGTATTTATATACTTTGATACGCATTGTCCTTTATTTTGAAGGTTTTGTTATATTCCCTAATTTATGACATCATCGTTAGTGTTGCTAGCAGAACGCAGCATTGTACTTTGCCTTCCGCGTTGGCAAATCCGCAGGTGCCTGCCGACTTTTCTCCACGTCAGTTTTCTTTTCTAAACAGAGATCAGCAGTTATTCTAGCTAGCTGACTATGTTATAAAACATTCATGCAATAAAACGAAAACGTTCCAGTTATCCAAAGAACGAAGGTACTAGTCGCAACAACAATGTCGTTATTGGAGACAGATGACAATTATGACTTCGTTTTTAAAATAGTTCTAGTGGGAGATGTAGGGGTTGGCAAAACTTGTGTGGTTCAACGGTTCAAGACTGGCAATTTCATGGAAAGACAAGGAAATACAATCGGAGTTGACTTTACCATGAAGACTATGGATATACAAGGAAAAAGAGTGAAGGTTTGCTAAAACCTGATGTGAATAGTCAGTAGTATTAGTCTAGTAGCAGTAGGATGCTAAATTTAATTGTGAATGGTATTTTTTACTTTAATGTCCTCAACCTGTTATGTAGGTAAACAAGCAGAGCATCAACCTAATGTTACTCTAACATTGTGCAATTAACTGTTCATCATGTCACCCAATCCGTTTGTCTGTGTAGGGATTTTATTTCCGTATAGGATAGACACGTGCATATTGACAGGAAAATATTTACACTTGTTATTCTGAAGTGAAACATAATAATTCCAAATAAGAATGTGTTCTTAGTAGACAAGTTAAATAATAATAATAATATTTTGTATTATAATATTATTTTAATAGTTCTGCTAATAATATTAGCAGGATTAGCCTATCAAACTAATTCACTACAATTGTGCAATCTCACTATATTGCACTTTGGCAATGTTGTTTACAGGCTCGCCACTAACAAATTCCAGGAAATTAGACAGTTTAACACAATGTCAGTTGCTTTGTCAGTAACACAATGATTGGTAAACTGTCATTGAGATCATAGACCATATATATTGCTGGACGTAGCATCCGGTTTGGCAGTGATGCAAATGCGGAAGTGCCTTAAAACTGCATTCTATCTGAATTCCAGCTGGGGGCGACACGTGTGGTTGGAAAAGAGATCGGTTTCTGTAGAAGTCTATGAGAATAAGACCCACTTCACACTTTATTTATTACCTCAGTAAACATTTTCATAATGAGTTTATGGTCTCAATCGCTAGTTTTTATTCTTCTGCAATACAGAATGATGTTCATTTTTTGAATTATGGTCTTGTTGATTTTAAAATTGCCGATAAAGCAGGGTGATTTTAGGGTGTGGCTATGATGTGATTGACAGTTTACGGCCTGTCAGTCATGACAGAGGTTTAGCAAAGCATATCCATGGCACATGAACTTCAATTTGGGGGTTGACCACGCTTTCGTCTAGTGACTGTGACACTTTGGTCGCCTAAAAATGTCTTGTTCAGCGTTCGGTTGTACAACAAGACACTTGGCAATTCAGTTTTTCAGGTAAGTAACATTACATTTAGTTTTTATTAGTGTTTTTTGTTAGCCAACTTCAGCATGCCAATTAATATCAGTTAGCTAGCCAGAGTGCACCTTGCTCACCAATCTATTTGAGGACCTTCTGTCAACACATTAGTCTGTTTATAGATTAGTCACATACATTACAATCTATTGTTACAAATAATGTTTATTACCAAAATGAACATTTCACTAAAAAAGTGTTGCATACAATACACATTGTCTAAGATAAAATTTTATGTAGTAGTATGTTTACTTACATACTGCAAGTCCTCAACTGAATCATACATTCATGTACAAGCTCATATATTAATTCATTGTGATCTACCACGCTTTAACTACATGTGTGTCTTTTACTGTAATTAAAGGTATCCAAACTGAAACTGAATGACAAGAGCCTACAGAAGGAAGACCTGGTGTATAGATCAGATTATGTGATTCCATTCATCTCGTTGTGGAAAACAGATTGCATTCACCACATCCAAAGTTCTCATGTGTTCTGATTATAATGATGCCAGAACTTTAGCAGTCCTTGGAATTTAGAGGTTCAATTTATTGTGTTTGTCTTATTTTCTGCTGTAGTTTGAAAGGTGATCGTAGTAACATTAAGGATTTTTTTATGGTGATTAAAATTGAAAGTACATAATGACACACAAAAGTACAAACTACATTTTCCTGATCCTTCTTTGTCAACATTTAAGTATGGTAACATTAAAGAAATTATATTTATGTTGATTAAAGCCAAAATAGAAAAACACCTTTAATCAATTAAAAAAATATATCAAATTACCAATGTCTTCTATGACTAGTGATTACAATATTGTGTATGTTCCTATAGTAAAAAAAATACATGTAGCTTTAGAAATACCTTTATTTCAAAATGCAATGGGCATTAACTTAAAAAACTACAAACCACAAACAACACTGGCAATATTTTAAAGATTATGTTGAAAACTGATGAATTAAACTATGTAGTGGACCTTCTATAATCCAGGGTTAATTCCACACATAAAACACTGCTGTGGGTCAAGGTAAAGGCAAACTACATTTTCACAATACATGTCTGCATAATGAAAAGAGGTATTTAAATCTAGTGCCACATTGTTAATTACAGTAGAAATGGTTAACATTACAAACCATAATATAAAAATATCTGTGTCTGTTGAGTGTCTGTTGATTGTCTGTAATGCACAGTGAAAAAAGGTACTAAATAGTCCAGGAGCAATTATTCATCATGAGTCCTTGTGTGTGTGAGATTTCATATGTTGCATGCTCACATTCTGGTGAAAAAACCTTCTGAAGAGTATTTATGTTAACAGCTTTTTGGTTTATTTGGACAATATAAAAGGGAAAAAGGCAACCTGGCTAAGTGTAGAAATGTAAATTGGTCCCAGTAACAAACTCTATAAATATATAATGCTTTTGGAACAGCTCACTGATTTTAACTATAATAACAAATAACTATGAACGCTAATGTTTTAAACTATGTACAACGTTTTACACTATTTACAATGTTTTACAACTACGTCTGATGGGGGAAGAGAGTGTCAAAGACCATGGGGTGGTAAGACTGGGGTGGTGAGGGGGTTAAAAAAATGTAATAGAGGGTGTAGGGAACAAGGAAGAGCAGAGCTGGTAAGATGGAAAGTGTTATGGCCACAATTGTTAAATACATTTTTTTTACTATGTTAAATAAATGACATCACATAATGCATGACACTGTGGGCCTTGGGGCTAATAAACCCCATTAAAACTAAACTCTTAACAGGGAACAACAACAGACATGAACATTTCACCCTTGTTTATGTAAGCTATATTACCAGTAAGCCAGTTATAGACTTGTTATAGGATGATTGGTGACAGCAGAAATGTATCGCTAATTTTGCGACAACAGTGACAGGTTCTGTTACATTTGTGGGAAGTGCATGCTTAATCCTCAAAGACACACCATGACTGGACTTGTTAAAAAGCATATGAGCTGTATTGTGGTTGTAAGATTGGTGACCAAGACCAGGCCTAGGCTTCTCACATTTGTTGTGCAAGATGTGCTGTTGATCTTAGAGCTTGGCTCAGGGGTACTCACAAGGCACTGCCATTTGCTCTCCCGGTGGAATGACGAGAACAGAAGGATCACGTGTTGTACTTCTGTTTGATTTAATGTTTCAGGTTTCTTGGAAATTAAATGAGTTTCTCAATCTGCCTTCAGTCAATAGACCAGTGCCATGTGATGACATGTGATGACATGTGATGACATGTGATGACATGTGATGACATGTGATGACATGTGATGACATGTGATGACATGTGATGACATGTGATGACATGTGATGACATGTGATGACAGTCTTCTAGTACCAAAGCCGCAAGAGAAATAGAGCTTAGACCAAACTGATGAAGATTCTGCACAAGCTGGGCATAGTGACGTTGATCCGGATTTTAATGTACTGTGCCTCATCTAATAACACAAAATTAAACGACCTGGTCAGGGACTTAGGTTTGTCAAAAGCAAAACCAGGTACCAGGGCAACTAGAAGCTGTCAGTGCTGACTGACTATTGTTGGAAACAACAAGGAGATTTACCGGATATCAAGTACAAACTAATATCAGCAGCAAAACACTTGTTGAAAAAACCCCATTAAACTTATTAACTCTTAACTTAATTGAGATATCAACATGGTTTATACAACCTTTAATACACTTGGTCCAATGATGATTCACTGAAATTGTGGTGGCAATTGGAGCTATGTCTTAGGAGGAGATGTCAAAAATGTGTTTTTCAAAAAATTTAAAATGGCGGAACATTTTTGTAGGCGGACCTTAATGGTCCTTGAGGCTTTCTTGTAGAGCACACTGAGCTGCACCTGTGTGAGAAATTTTAAGTCAATTGGAGGGGCGTGGCCTTTCAAAGTTTACATTTTGAAGCCTTAATAACAGCGCCACCATGTGGCCGATTGGGTTCATATTTCTATGGAAGCACATGCACACCATTTCCAGTTATTCCCCCAAGTTTCATGTTTCTAGCTCATTCCAGCTTACGGGAATTTCAGCCAGCGTGGCAGACAACAAATAATAATAATAACCATTCAACACAAAAACAATAGGGTTCTACCACTTCGTGGTTGAACCCTAATAATAACCATTCAACACAAAAACAATAGGGTTCTACCACTTCGTGGTTGAACCCTAATAATAACCATTCAACACAAAAACAATAGAGTTCTACCACTTCGTGGTTGAACCCTAAAAATAGTACAGTTAAGAAATAAGAGACTGAACGAACCATATAAAATGTAGTGCAATCAGTTTGGACTTAGCACAGAGTTCATTCAGTAAAAGCGTAGCTAAACAGATGTGTTTTGAGTCTGGATTTAAAGGTGACTACTGTTGGAGCACATTTGATCTCTTCTGGGAGCTGGTTCCAGAGGCCTATACTACGAAGCAAGTTCAACATGCCTTGGATTACTTTTCATTATCTGGCTTCACTGAACCTAACAATTGCGAACTAGATAAGAGATTTCACGACAGTGGTTATCAATTCGTTAAATCAACCCAATATTCCCCAAACTAGTGACGAGCGCGTTCACATAAATGGGGCGGTGTGTGCACCATCGGACCAATGGCAGACACGGACAAGTCTATGAGACATAGACAGGCATATTTTGCTCAACTGTAGTAAATTATAATTTTAGAGAAATATGAAGAGCATAGAAATATAATCCATACATAAAATGGATAAATGGAAAAAATTGCCACCTGTGTATTTATAAATGCCTCAGGCACATCGATATCACTGACTATAGTGACATTTGCGTATTCCAATAAACCAATGTGTTGCTTAATGCTGATCGTGTAGCCTATAACAATTTTATTTATCGTATTCTTTCATTTGCAACGCTGCCAGTGTTAAACGGTAATGGGAGCAAATAAAAAATGTACAGGGTGTGTAAATTAATCAGTGTCAACATACTTGGTTGTTCAACAAGTTCTGTAGGAGTAAATAGTAAATGTATGTACTGTCTCTACAGTGAAAGGGGATACATTGATGTTGGTCCCTATCAAACAGACCGTAGCTTACATTAAAATACCTGTCACAAACAAACGCAACACTATGCATACAGTCTGTGGAACTGTAAACTCACAACCTCGCACTACACTGGCACATATGGTTCAAGAAGCTGACAAAGACACGTCACTCCCTCCGCTGAGAATCTATATATTCAATAAAGATTCTCATCAGAGAAAGACAATGGCGACTCCCAGAAAGGTGACCCATTTTTAAAACGAGAATTGATTGGTCAGTAGGCGGTGCTTTTGTTCGGGTTAATCGGTTATCTTGACTAAAACCTGCTCCAGAGTTCACAGCATAAGTTACCATGGCGATGTAACTCTAACAGGTGACCCAACGTTGTGATACTGAAAACCCAGGTTTAAACCTGAAGTTAACTCGCTAACCCCAAATCTTGCTTTGTAGTATAGGCCCCAGCTGCGGCTGGCATACTAGCTAAAGGCATATTCTCAGCGTATTAGATTTGAATACTTTGAACAGTCTTTGTGTTCCCTTTGAACAGTCTTTGTGTTCACTTTGAACAATCTTTGTGTTCACTTTGAACAATATTTGTGTTCACTTTGAACAATATTTGTGTTCACTTTGAACAATCTTTGTGTTCACTTTGAACAATATTTGTGTTCACTTTGAACAATATTTGTGTTCACTTTGAACAATCTTTGTGTTCACTTTGAACAATCTTTGTGTTCACTTTGAACAATCTTTGTGTTCACTTTGAACAATCTTTGTGTTCACTTTGAACAGTCTTTGTGTTCACTTTGAACAATCTTTGTGTTCACTTTGAACAATCTTTGTGTTCACTTTGAACAATCTTTGTGTTCACTTTGAACAATATTTGTGTTCACTTTGAACAATATTTGTGTTCACTTTGAACAATCTTTGTGTTCACTTTGAACAATCTTTGTGTTCACTTTGAACAATCTTTGTGTTCACTTTGAACAATATTTGTGTTCACTTTGAACAATATTTGTGTTCACTTTGAAGTGGTCTGTCATCATCACCAACACGTTTCAGAAAGCAACATAAACAAACTGTCCAGTTAAATCTGTGTTTGGTTAGGATTAAATCATTTGGGTTAGGTTAAAATGTATTAAGGTTGGCATTAACCCTGTTTAGTGTGTGTATGATACTGTGTGTACTGTGTAATGTGATACTGTCCATGTTTAATGTGATACTATGTGTGTGTAATGTGATACTGTACATGTGTTTAAAGTGATAATGTGTAAGATATCTCTGTATTTAATGTGATACTGTGTGAGGACTTGGTGTGTTTAATGTAATACTGTGTTTAATGGGATTTTGTGTAAGATACCTCTGTGTTATCAATGTGATACTGTGTGTTCATTTTGATAGTGTGTGTTCATTTTGATACTGTGTGTTCATTCTGATACTGTGTGTTCATTTTGATACTGTGTGTTCATTGTGATACTGTGTGAGATACCTGTGTGTTTGTGGTCCAGCTGCAGATCTGGGACACGGCAGGCCAGGAGCGTTTCCGGACAATCACCCAGAGTTACTACCGCAGCACCAATGGAGCCGTCATTGTCTATGACATCACCAAGCGAGGAACCTTTATGGCTGTTTCCAAATGGATGGAGGATGTGAAGAAATACGGAGGGGCTAACATTGTCCCCCTGCTCATTGGTTAGTGCATGCATGTCTGCTCAGCAATAGAAAACGTGCTGTCGTGGTCAAAAGTTTGGAAAATGAGTATTGGTCTTCACAAAGTTTGCTGCTTCAGTGTTCTTAGATCTTTTTGTCAGTAGTTACTATGGTATACTGAAGTATAAATACAAGCATTCCATAAGTGTCAAAGGATTTTATTGACAATTACATGAAGTTTATGCAAAGAGTCAATATTTGCAGTGTTGATCCTTCTTTTTCAAGACCTCTGCAATCCGCCCTGGCATGCTGTCAACTAACATCTGGGTCACATCCTGACTGATGGCAGCCCATTCTTGCATAATCAATTCTTTGAGGCCTTGTCCACACGTACATGGGTGTTTTTGAATGTTATAAGCCCTTTTAGCACAGTTATTAGCAGCGATATTTTGCCTATGTCCGCCATTGCACAGACTCTTTTAATTTGTATTGTTTTTGCACAAACTCTCCTCGTGTAAACAATGGAGATAGTGTCGCACAATGACGTTAAACAGAGATAACAGCGCGTACTCGGACGTCACGTGCCAAAATCTTAGGTTTCACCGTCCACACGACAACACTGTAACCAGAGTATCTAAAAAACGTCACCCTGGCCGGAGTTTTAAAAAAGCTCGGTTTCAGTGACCTGATACAGCGTTTTCACGTGGACAAACGGCATAACCACATAGAAAAAACTATGGTTTTAAAAAGCCCTGTGTTCGTGTGGACGGGGCCTGAGTTTGTCAGAATTTGTGGGGTTTCGTTTTTCCACCCGCATCTTGAGGTTTGATTACAAGTTCTCAGTGGGATTAAGGTTTGGGGATTTTCCTGGTCATCGATCTAATATTTGAATGTTTTGTTCCCTGAGGCACTTAGTTATCATTTTTGCCTTATGACAAGGTGCTCCATCCTGCTGGAAAAGGCATTAGTCATCACCAAACTGTTCTTGGATGGTTGGGAGAGGTTGATCTTAAAGGATGTGTGGGTACCATTCTTTATTCATGGCTGTGTTCTTAGGCAAAATTGTGAGTGAGCCCACTCCCCTGGCTGAGAAGCAACACCACACATGAATGGTCTCAGGATGCTTTACTGTTGCCATGACACAGGACTGATGGTAGCGCTCACCTTGTCTTCTCTGGACAAGGTGTTTTCCAAATGGCCCAAACAATCAGAAAGGGGATTCATCAGAGAAAATAACTTTACCCCAGTCCTCAGCAGTCCAATCCCTGTACATTTTGCAGAATATCAGTCTGTCCCTGATGTTTTTCCTGGAGAGAAGTGGCTTTTTTTTGCCCTTCTTGACACCAGGCCTTCCTCCAAAAGTCTTCACCACACTGTGCGTGCAGATGCACTCACACCTGCCTGCTGACATTCCTGAGCAAGCTCTGCACTGGTGGTGCCCCGATCCTGCAGCTGAATTAACTTTTAGGACACGGTCATTAGAACAGTGTGTGGAATTAACTAAGCATTGCATGTAAACGGAAGATTTCCTAAAAAATGCGCTAACTCAAGTTAATAAAACAAGATAGACCCAATTTTTGCAAGCTGGCTTTTTTACAGTGTAGCATGTTTCTCTATCATGAAAACATTGTGAAGTTAGAGCACCATTCCAGAGTAAATAAAACATTTTTAATAAAGTATTTAAAAACCTTACAGTAGACTGATTAATGTCATACAGTGCTTTTTCTGCCATATTTTTTAAAAACAGACAAGAGTACAGTTTGGGAATTTCTGTTCAGTTTATTTTAATATATTTCATTTTAATTCAATGCGAACTTCATTGATGCTGAATTTAGCATAAGCTAGGAAGATACTAGCATAAATATTGGATTCACTGTGCCAGTGGTACGCCCCTCCTTTTTACCTCCATCTTTGAGTATTTTCGTTGCATAGATTATGGCGCTCTCAAGCAAATGACAGTAGGCTGTACCTACCTGCTCCACCTCATTTCCTCTGTTACTGAGACTATCCATGCCATGCCCTACTTTACAAAATTAGACCTCAGAAGTGCCTGTAATCTTGTGTGTATCCGAGAGGGAGATAAGCATAAGACTGCGTTTAGCACTATGACTGGCCACTACGAATGACTGGTCATGCTGTATGGCCTTATGAATGCCTCCGCACTGTTTCAATCATTGCAGACTGAACTGGAGGACCACTTAGAATTCTGCCTTTGGTCATGTTAGAGTTGTTCCAGCCAGTCAAACAAAGGACTCATGAATCTCAAGTCATTAAATAGAGTCGTTCAAAAGGAATCACTAACATAATACAAATGGTTTGAGTTAAATTAAGACATTAAATCTATAATAATACAATTACATTTGTTAAATGGTAGTCTCTGTCTAAAATTAATATCCGCATTAGAGATTTGAACTTGCATTCTGCTGCAGTCTCCTTCAGGCTTAAACCAAATTCTGTTTCAAAGCATCTTGATTTGGCAATTTGACAATATGACTCTGCTTTCCTAAAACAGTATGAGCATTTATATAGGGAGGTTTATAGTAGCCTCTATCGACACGGTACAAGGGGAGTAACCTTAACAGTCGTATGCATACGTTTAGGCACCCCTGACAATTTCTATGATTTTCATTTATAAATAATTGGGTTTTCAATTCAATTTCATTCTGATCTATCAAATAACTGAAGGACACAGTAATATTTCAGTTTTGAAATGAGGTTTATTGGATTAACAGAAAATGGGCAATATGTATCAAAACAAAATTTAACAGGTGCATACATTTGGGCACCCCAACAGAAATATCACATCAATATTCAGTTGAGTCTCCTGTAGCAGAAATAACAGCCTTTAGACACTTCCTATAGTCAGTAATGAGTGTCTGGATTCTGGATGAAGGTATTTTGGACCATTCCTCCTTACAAAACATCTCAAGTTCAGTTAGGTGTGATGGTTGCTGAGCATGGACAGCCCACTTCAAATCACCCCACAGATTTTCAATGATATTCAGGTCTGGGGACTGGGATGGCCATTCTAGAACATTGTACTTGGTCCTCTGCATAAATGCCAGAGTAGATTTTGAGCAGAGTTAGGTCATTGTCTTGTTGAAATATCCAGCCACGGCTAGACTGATTCCTTTACATTTTTCTCAAATATCTGCTGATATTGAGTGGAATCCATGCAACCCTCAACTTTAATAAGATTCCCAGTACCTGCACTGGCCACACAGCCCCACAGCATGATGGAATCTCCACCAAATTTTACTGTAGGTAGCAAGTGTTTGTCTTGGAATGCTGTGTTCTTTTGCCGCCATACATAACGCCCCTTGTTTTGACCAAATAACTAATATTTGTTTCGTCAGTCCACAGCACCTTCTTCTAAAATTAAGCTGACTTGTCCAAATGTTACCTCAAGCAACTCCTTTTGTGGCATATGTGCAGAAAAGGCTTCTTCCACATCCCTCTCCCGTAAAGCTTCTCCTTGTTCAAAGTGCGCTGAATTGTTGAACGATGCACAGTGACACCATCTGCAGCAAGGTGGTCTGTGGGCTGTTTGTGAGCTGTTTTTGACCGTTCTCACCATCCTTTGCCTTTCTGATATTTTACTTGGCCTGTCACTTCTGGCCTCAACAAGAACTGTGCCTGTGGTCTTCCAATTCCTCATTATGTTCCTCAGAGTGGACACTGACAGCTTAAATCTCTGCGATAGCTTTTTGTAGCCTTCCCCTAAACCCTAATGTTGAACTTTTTTTTAAAGAGAAGTTCATGATATGCACTGTCAAATCTCTCTCTTACCTTGCAATGGACAGCTAGGACAGCAGAGTCCCTTCACCTAACCCTAACCCTAACCCTTCACCTAACCCTAAACCTTATCTAAAATGGTTGAGCAGGTGCTAACAGTAGATGGTCTCCCTCTTGTCTCTCCTTTCTCATTTCAGGTAATAAGTCTGACCTGGTGAATCTGCGGGAGGTGTCGTTTGAAGATGCCCAGAATGTGGCTCACCAGCTGGAGTTCTTGGCGGCCCTAGAGACTTCGGCAAAGGATGCCTCCAACGTGGACGAGGCCTTTATCAAGATGGCAACCGAGCTCATACTGCGCCATGGGGGGCCCATGTTCAAGGAGAATGTAACTGACAGCTTCAAACTAAACAGCAAAGACATGGGTGAAGAACGATGGGGTTGTGGCTGTTGATAGTAGAACAGGGCTGAGGATGTTATAGGAGAGGAGGAAAGGGTTTGGTTTGATTAAGACACGAGAGAGGGTTTGGTTATTAAAGGAGAGTTGAGAGGGTTTGGTTGTTAAAGGGGAATAATGAAGAATATCTCTAATTTGTCTGAGAAATCGGAATTTACATGAGACAAGGAGGGATACGTATTTCTTTTATTTTGTCCTGGGGGGGGGTTCTGTCATTTTATAAAGACATTTAGTATCGGTCAGATATTTGGATTATGTATTTACTTGCTGAAAATAGCTACATTTTTAAAAAAATGATTAAGTTGAATCTAAAATGCAAGCTTGCATGTTTAAAGTCATTAAGCACTCTATTACCCCTTTTACACCAAAGAAAGAACTGGAAAAGTTCAGTGCCGGTGCCTATTTTGAACCAGTTCTTCGCTTTCGACAGCCAAAGAACTGGCTCTTGGCCAGGAAAAATGGTTCCAGAGCGGCACCAACTCTTTGCTGGTCTAGAACCTTTTTTTTACCACGTTGTGCTTACGTAAGGGGCTGAGGGCGGGGTTATTGTTACCAATAACGCGACGGAAAGGTTTTGACTGACATTGTTGGAAACTAGAAAGATGGATTAAAAAGCGAAACAGTGGTCGGTGGAGGAGACATTTAAATACATCCATCAAATCCCACAATCTGCAATCATAACTGGGAACAAAACGTTATGAATACGGGGCAGACTTCTATGTAGGTGCAAGCCATTAATGTTTTCACAACCGATTGGAAAATGATTTGCGCAAATTTAAATGACAACGGGAGGGAAAATTCAAGCTATGTGTAGGAAAACCATTTTAGGCTATATGCTTCCCGTGGCTGTGGCACTACTTTTTATAGTATTTTTAACATTTTTATTTTTTCAAACGCTTGGGGAGGGTGATGCAAAAATATTTTTTGCTTGAGGGAGGGTCAAATATTTTCATATTTTTGGGGGGCACAATTTTCCTTACACTCCATGACATAAAAACTGACCAGTCCCTTGAACTAAGTCTGCATTTTATGACAATTTTAACGCGACACTGAGGCATGGAGATCAGGAAGAAGCATACAAGATGGCTTTTTTTCTCATTGGCAGAGATGTCAGAAAAGAAAATCTATGCCACTGACGTATCATACAAAAGTTTACATTTAGACTTTCAGAATTTTGTGTTTTCTTTGTGATAAAACAATACTTCTTCAAGCAAATATTTGTTAACAAAGTATTATCTAGAGGATTATCATCGGGACAGAGCCATATAACCTATTGACGCTCATGCTAGCTCTACCCTGCACTCCCTGTGTGAGAGAGCTGCCAGATGAGCCAGACGGTAATTACTTCAAACAATATAGGAAAGTAGACAAATTATAGATATTCATCAGTGTTCCCCTTTAAACGAAGTAGAGAAGTTTGGATTGTTTAAGGTATGTATTAGGAATATTATTATCTTATTCCAATCAAGTTTTTCATGTAAAATATATAACTGATCATTTCACAGAAGTAAATTGCCATTTCAGATCATGTTTACATGGTGACCAACAGATAAATGGATCATTGATTAGTGTTGTAGAAGCTTCCTGTTTGGTTGTTTGTGTAGAATGTATTTCAGGGACCAGAGATGTGCACTCATCTATGAAATAGGGAGCATTTTATATTCTTGATTAATTATAAAATAGGAGCATCTCTTCCAACTAACATTACCACATTGTTGCATTTGAGTTTTTCTTTAATTTAAATGTTTTCTATAATGATTATAACAGGGACCTGCTAGCGGTAGTTTAGGATGCACTCTGCAAGTTTACATTTTTTTATATTTGGTCAGTTATGGAATATCAGTGAATAGTTATAGCAGGGTGACAGCTAATAACAGGCGCAAGGTTAAACATCGCGGAGAGTTACAGGAAGCATGATGACATCACAGAGCTGGTGGATGTTAGAGACCTTGCACTCCTCCACCTTCTGTTTGAGGATGCCGCATTTAGGTCTGTAGACATGCTCGACCAGTCCATTACCTTTACCCTCAGCTTCTTTAGCAAGGCAGTGGTCGTCTTGGAGGTGTGTTTGGGGTCGTTATCATGTTGGAGTACTGTCCTGTGGCTCAGTCTCTGAAGAGAGGGGATCATGCTCAGCTTCAGTATGTCACAGTATATGTTGGCATTCAAGGTTTCTTCAAAGAAATGTAGCTCCCCAGTGCCGGCAGCACTCATGCAGGCCCAAACCATGACACTCCCACCACCATGCTTGACTGTAGACAAGACAAACTTGTCTTTGTACTCCTCACCTGGTTGCCGCCACACACGCTTGAAACCATCTGAATCAAACAAGTTGATCTTGGTCTTATCAGAACCTTAGTCAGCTTGTCTGTCTCTGGAGCACCTTAGGGTAAAGTGCCTTGCTCATGGACACAACGACATTCAGCTCAGTTGGGAATCGAACCAGCAACCTTCCAGCTACGAGTCAGACTCCCTAACCACTGAGCAATTTGACCCCTCAGATGCTCACCAACTATATTTCCTGCACACAAGGAGTCAATGGAGAACGATGTCACAAGGTAGATAATCTGATTCATCTATCCCAAATCGCGGGCAGCGTTCTGCCAATTTGTGCCGCCTCACGCTGGGAATGACTGTACTCAATGAACAAGAGTTCAGCAAATATTTTCGACATCGGTCAAATGTTTTCGTGAAAATGTGATATTATTTTAGTTGTGAAGATATGAATGTATTGAAGTTGTGATGTGTGACTGCAGCTCTCATTCTGGATTGGCAGTTCCGAGGACAATTTAACCATTGAGAGGCCCCAGGCTCATTCCATGTTCTTTATAAGAGGGAGATCCGGAAATGTTTGGTTTTAATATTTGTATTTTGAGATATGTTCAACATGGCCTGTTCATATTGAATTAAATGCCATTTTCTGAAGAAACCCTTTTATCTTGTTAGACTTCTGTGGTTGCAGTTCTGCTGGTTTGCTGTAGGGAAGGGAAACCAGTTCAGGTTGTCTTTTAATAAAACTTTGTGGCATTACCTGTCTGTAATAAAGTTATTATCTGGAATCCATATAAATTCTCTTGTCTTAGGTTATTTGTCTCTTGGTTATTTGTTAACCTAATGTTTAATGCTAAATACTTGACAATTTGTCCAATGAAAAAAATAATATATTCTAAATTATAAAGGAAATGACATGCACACAAATGATTATATAAGAATGCCTGTAGCAGTGTTAATTTTAGCTGTATTTTTTACGTTAGTCAACCATAACTTTGGACAACAGGTCTTGTGTGGTTGGCAATGACATTGTAAATGTAATAAAAGTTAAACATTGCCTAAATATTTTGATTTCATAGAAATTACTAAAATTGAGTAAAATGACACCTTTCATCACATTTAAAACAGTTAAATAAGGCTTCTATAGATTTAATTTAATGGTTCAAATAGAGGACGTGGACAAAGAAAACAAGGACAACTTTTTCAGATGAGATACGATCGACCTTGGTTGTTGTAAACCATGGATTGACATTGACAGAGGCTGGAAAAACTTTGACTAACCTCAGCTGACATACCGTTGTTTCAGTGATTTTGACATTTCAACGAGGGCACAGGTGAAAAACGTTCTACTGTCTACAGACAAATGTGTACAATGTAGCCTACTGTATGCACTACATCAGTACTCATTGGTACCGGCTACGATCCAGTGCCAGCCCAAGCCTTTTGCAGAATTTGATTTGGGGCCCCCTCCCACCACACAAAGTCACATGCGCACTCGAATGGGGCCCCCCTGGTGGCCAGGGGGCCCCAAGCAGCCGCTTAGTTCGCTCATGCCTCGGGCCGGCCCTGCTGTGATCTCTCAGAAATCTTTGATACTACCACGGATTCTTAACTTCAAACTCTGTGGCAATTTCACGGAATAGTAGAAAATTCTGTGGAATAAACACGGATCCTTAACATCTAAGTCTGTGGCAGTTTCACGGAATCGCAGCATGACGTAGCAAAGTGTAAATAGCGTAGATTTTGCAGGTTGGAAGGTTGGGGATGGTGGGCGCCTGGGCGGGCGTATAAACATGCAACTCACATACCGACTCACATACCAAAGATAGCGAGTTCAAATCCATGCGGACATTTTGCATGCATTCTGTTTTCTATTCCAGCGCGATGCAGACGAGTTGTGAATGTGCTTTTTAAATTTTTTTTACTCACTATCACCATGGTTACAAACAATACATTATGACATAATACAAGGTACATCGCGTTAACAGCAAGGTTTCTGAGTGTTTGAGGTTAGGTTAGGGGTTTGGGAAAGGCTTACATCGAGTGAACAGAAAGGTTTCACTGTGCGCCAATCGCAGAATTTTCCTGCCACGGATTTTGGTCCGTGTTCATTTCACAAAATTTTCTGCCATGCCGTGAAACTGCCACAGATTCTGAAGTTCAGACTTTGTCACAGTTTCACGGATTTCTGAAAGTTCAGGCTGACCCATTCATACACATGTACAGTGACTTGCGAAAGTAGAACTTTTCGACCTTTTGCCACATTTCAAGCTTCAAACATAAAGATATGAAACTGTATTTTTTTGTGAAGAATAAACAACAAGTGGGTCACAATCATGAAGTGGAACAAAATTTATTGGATATTTCAAACTTTTTTAACAAATAAAAAACTGAAAGATTGGGCGTTCAAAATTATTCAGCCCCGTTGGGTTAATACTTTGTAGCGCCAGCTTTTTCTGTGATTACAGCTGTAAGTCACTTGGGGTATGTCTCTATCAGTTTTGCACATTGAGAGACTGAAATTTTTGCCCATTCCTCCTTGCAAAACAGCTCGAGCTCAGTGAGGTTGATGGAGAGCGTTTGTGAACAGCAGTTTTTAGTTCTTTCCACAGATTCTTGATTGGATTCAGGTCTGGACTTTGACTTGGCCATTCTAACACCTGGATATTTTTATGTGAACCATTCCATTGTAGATTTTGCTTTATGTTTTGGATCATTGTCTTGTTGGAGGACAAATCTCCGTCTCAGTCTCAGGTCTTTTGCAGACTCCATCAGGTGTCTTCCAGAATGGTCCTGTATTTGGCTCCATCCATCTTCCCATCAATTTTAGCCATCTTCCCTGTCACTGCTGAAGAGAAGCAGGCCCAAACCATGATGCTGCCACCACCATGTTTGACAGTGGGGATGGTGTGTTCAGGGTGATGAGCTGTGTTGCTTTTACGCCAAACATAACGTTTTGCATTGTTGCCAAAAAGTTCGATTTTGTTTTCATCTGACCAGAGCACCTTGTTCCACTTGTTTGGTGTGTCTCCCAGGTGACTTGTGGCAAACTTTAAACAACACTTTTTATGGACATCTTTCAGAAATGGCTTTCGTTTTGCAACTCTTCCATAAAGGCCAGGGCCTGTATTCATAAAGAATCTTAATGCAAATAGTAGCTCCTAGTGAGAAAATTCTAAGAAAATTCTTAGAAATGTGGGGGTTTACTCTTAAAATAAAAAAAATCATAGTAAAGAAAAAAGTAATTCAGAAAGCATCTTAACTCTTAAAAGAGGTCCTAAGGCCAAAATTGGTAGGAGTACAGACAATGACTTTTAAGAGGCTTAAGAGTTCCTTCAGTAGAGGAGAAAACGGCAGAATTACGAAGAGGGAGAAGAAATGTGTTGCAGACAGTGGATGACAGTTAGTCAATAAGACGCTATAGATTCGATTGTGCAGGGACCATGTTTGTGACCGATCTTATTAGAGACACGCTAACATCTCTGACACAGCGCAGAAATGTCATAGTTTCAGAAATTACAGTAATCACTACATTAAGATATTTGGCAACTGGGAAAATGCAACAATGTAGCAGTGATGATTTGGGTCTGTCACAACCTTCTGTAAGCAGAGTGATCACACAAACAATTACAGCACTTTCAGAACCTCTTATTGTGACGCAGTTTATTTCCTTTCCACTGGACATTCCTACCCTGGAAATCCAGAGTTCTCGTGAGAGCACAATTTGAATTTACGTAATTATGGGAAAACAAAGAAATGGTTGCTGCTGCTGGCGAACAGCGGTCTTTCGAATCGGCTTTGGCCGTGACTCTGGTAGACTTGTAGTTAATCTTTTCTTTGAGAAAATAACAAAGAACGGCACTGAGGTCATTCTTACAAAAGGAAGATTTGTTCAGAGTTTTCACTTCGTTGCTCTGGTTGGTTGTGGCGCTATCCTATATCGTGCATAGGGAATTTGAAAGACAACCGTTTATCCTGCCCCTCGGACTCAGCACTGCCAAATGGTGAGTTCCCAGACCCAACATCTTGATGTGGGTCTCGCTTGCCAGGCTAATTGCCTCATCTCCATTACCATGTAGAACCGTGAAATTCACCGTTCCGCATGGTTACAGATGTGTCTCCATTACCCTTCTGAATTCTGGAACTCAAACTTTTTTAATTTTTAAAAAATTTTTAGCAGGCTGGCAGCCTCGTTTGAAAGCTCGTGCCGGCAGCACCGTTGGGCGGTCTTATCCCTGGTTCCAGTTCGGTAAAATCGCTGATTGGTCTAGGTGAAAACGTAGACGTGATGTCACACTAGTGTTTTGGTGTGTAGTTTCAACTGGCGCCATATTTAAAGTACAAACGGTGTAGGTAGTTATTACAGAAAGTAATAATTAGCGGAACGTCTTTGCATGCGTTGCCTTTGCCGCCAGCATTGCAGGATCAGTCTTTCTCTGCGATTCCTATTTAATACTTTTTGCCTGGACTTCACAAGACTTTTAAAAAGTAAACACAAACCAAAAAATTAAAATATGTAAGCAACTCGAAATCAACTACGTCTTGCATTTTGTAAATGCACCCTTCTGGCTCTACGTGATTGTTTACTACAGTGCTTCGCGGTCGGCAGTCACAGGTTGCTCTGGATGCGCGTCATCTTCTGACGCCTTCTTAAATCGTAAAAAACGTCATAGGAATGTTTTTGACGCGAAAGACATCAGAGCCCACTTTCCACTGAAGGCAGTGGAGACATACCAACCCCCCACGCCTGGTTTGAAGCCTACCTAGAACCGCCTAGTATAGCCTAGGCCTGGCAAACTCGATTCATTTTAAGGATTCTGGTTATTCTGAGTCACTCACTAAACTGACCAGAGTCACTTGAGTCATTATTGCCAAATCTTTAATGAAACTCAGTCCTAGCCCATTCTCTCTAACCACTAACGTAGTAGGAAGTTCTGTAATGAATCTCAGTCCTAGCCCATTCTCTCTAACCACTAACGTAGTAGGAAGTTCTGTAATGAAACTCAGTCCTAGCCCATTCTCTCTAACCACTAACGTAGTAGGAAGTTCTGTAATGAATCTCAGTCCTAGCCCATTCTTTCTAACCACTAACGTAGTGGGAAGTTCTGTAATGAATCTCAGTCCTAGCCCATTCTCTCTAACCACTAACGTAGTAGGAAGTTCTGTAATGAATCTCAGTCCTAGCCCATTCTCTCTAACCACTAACGTAGTAGGAATTTCTGTGGATTCACACGGTGCAGACTCACTATTCCAGAGTTTACTTCAACCCCATCACATTTTGTATTATATTATACCTAATGATTTTTGGGATTTTATGCATGAGGTGGGAAAATACATTCCCCAATGTCCCAAAAGTTTAACTAATCCACTATCACATAAAATGATCAGAAAAATTAAAATGTAATTTTTTTAAGAAAAGGTATGACCCAAAAGGCACCCGTCTCAAGAGAATCACCCATCTAATTGTAACACTAGAGGACGTGCTTCCTCCCAACAATGTATTGGCCATAATCAGCAAGCAAAGATGGCGATTAATAATTATTTTAATTTATCAATGGAAAGATGCAGAGCTGTAGTATGTGAATCAGGTGTCACATTCAACAGGATATCATATTTTGCCATTAGGGGGCAGTGCAAGTCAGGAATTGTTGCAATAACATTGTCAAAATCTAGATTTTTTTGTTAAATCTTTTCTCCAGAATTCCACAGTAGATTTGGCCAAATATGGTTTCCTGATGAATTTGTCACCTGTTTCACATACTACAGCTCCTCACCTTTCCATTGATGCCCCATATGTCAATTTCTACTGTGGAATTTTGGAGAAAAGTGATCTTAATTGTGATCACTGGATGTATATTGTATTCCACTTATTGTTGCATTTATATTTGTATGTATTTATTTTTTAATTGTACTTGTAGCGCTTTGGGTATCAGAAAGGCACAATATAAATAAAATGTATTATTAATATTATTATTATTTAAAGATTTCACCCAAAAATCAATATTTTGTCAATGTTATTGCAACAATTCCTGACTTTGCACTGCCCCCTTAAGGCCAAATATGGTATCGTTTAACTGGACCCTAGTCATCAGCGACTCTTATTGCTCGCAATATTAATTTGAAGAATTACAAACAGCGATTATATTTTTTACTAGGACGCAGGGCTACAGACATTGAATCTAATTTGAGGTTGGTGCTAGCAGAGTCCAAAACTGGCAAGCACAGAGTTTTAAAAATATTGTTATCCATGTCAGCACAAACAATGTTAGGGTAAGGCTAACCAAAACCTTACTATTAAAATAGTTTGCAATGATTTTGAGTGTGTGGTGTTTCAGGTTTTATAGGTCTTATATATTAACATTACTCTTATTCTGCAAGTAACATCAATGGAGAGAGGACTACTTTGTGGGTTTTATACCCACGAGAAGGCAGAAGAGAAAATCCAAGATCTTCTAACAAGGAATTACTGTCAATGAAGTGAACTCAATGATTTAGAGTTTGCCAAACACCTTTTGTCACTGTAAGCTGTAAAACAAGCAGTATTATTTCTTGGAGCAAAGAGAACACAACTTCATTTGTGTATTTACAGGTACAATCTCAACGTTTTTGTGAGTTTCTTTTAAAAACATGATGTCTGTTTGAATACAATAGTGTCTACTAAACATTGTGATTAGATAACTTATTGCACAGTACAATGTGGCAGTATACATTTTAAACGGTCTAGTGCCACTCTCTGTCTGTAATAGTCCATTACATGTTCACTTAATGTACCGTACATTGACGCGGTAGGAGTGCTTCAAAATAAATACATCTGTAGTTCCTGTTCATGTTGATGTTAGCTGTCAGTTATTGTTGTTTTGAGGTTTGTGTTTAGTGTGTTTATGTTCAATTTAGTATTATGTTTTGGTAATTGATGCTACTTTATTTTGTAACTGTATTTTCATATTAAACACTGTTTGATTTTTCTAAAATCACTTCACGTTTGTCTCTGCTCATTTTCAATATGACATAGATCATTACAACAGTACAGTATTATTATTTTCCCCCATTTTTCTCCCCTCCCAATTCCCCCTAATCCTGCCTTGTTGGGAGTTCCACAATTCCTAGGCCAGATCTGTGGAATTGCGAAGGGCACGCACATGATTCATCCAAACACGTTGCCCAACCGCCGATTCTTTTCACACTGCGATTCCAACACGGAAGCCTTTAGTCGGATCATGCATGGGATGATTACATTCACTGACTATACTTCCGCGATTGAAACCACAGGTGCCAGATCTGGACACAAGGTGTCACTGGGGAGCGACAAAGGCAGAGTAGATAATCTGATTTATCTAACCCAATTCCCAGACAGCGCTATGCCAATTTGCACTGCCTCGTGCAGGAGACTTACGGAAATTCAGAGAACCCATAGTCAGGCATTAACCCATGACTATCAAGACCTGCAATGCAGTGACTTGGCATACCATGCCACGTGGACCCCCCACAATATTACTCTAACAGTAGACTGCATCTTTATTCTAACAGTGGAGAATCTAATCAATGACATGACATGTATGTGTTTTTTGCATAATGTTTCAATGCTAAAATCTTCCTAACTAGACATAAAACACTGTTAAAGCTACACTGTGTATTTCTTTGAGTTGATTCTTAGCAAAAACCCATTTGTTCTTTCAAAAATATGTGCTCATTCATGTGTAATTACTTCCACCAACTAATCAAAGTATTTTCGTAAGTGTAGAATCTTCCATTCACAAAACATTAAATGGTGCCGCTCGAATTGTGGCAGCCATGTTACGCCTCCATCTTTAAAATACAATAGCCAAAGAGGGACATACCTGGAAATTCAAGCTCAGCCTTTCGCGCTTTTACACTAGTGACACCGTGACGAATGCTAGAGGGAGACTGAAAATTCCCGGCAGCCGTGAGTAGTCTGTTGAAGACGTAAGATCATTCCTAATCTCGAGGACATGTAATGGCAGTGCTCTTTGATACTGGCCCAAGCTGTAGGCAAGAACATTCGCCTGGCAACACGAACTCGGATTTTCGGTTTCAAAATAAAAGCGATTGTGGTTCATTGCAATAATCATTGTTTATTCATTGCATAGGTTCATGTTTGCTAAAATCAGTATTCTGTTGGAATAAAACAGACTCTAGTGAATGTTTTTCAAATGTAATTGTGTTTTCACATGAGAAACTGACAATGTATTCAATCAAATTTTGTGTCTTATTGTTTCTTTACACACAATACAATTGCATTTGGTTACAATTCACGGGCTATGTAGTGAATTAACAATGATTATTGCAATGAATCAAAACGAGCGCTATTGTTTTGAAAGAAAAAACTAATATCCAGGTTCACGTTGCTGGTATAATAACGTGAGGGGCTTCAGTTGCTTGTCATATACAATTTTACCACTAGATGGGAGCAACTCTTACACAATGCAGCTTTAAGGACATGAATCCCTGACATCATGTACATGACTTTTACATGAATGAGACCAGATTTCACAGTTTTTAAATGTTTATAAAAGTAACCTGATCAGATATTTAACAGTTAACAGATGTGTTGAACATTAAAACAATACGTTCATGAAATGTTCTACCTTCCAAACAGAATCAACAGGCTTTCATTAATTTGGCGTTTTGCTGGCCAGTGCCGACATGTAGGAGCCTTTAAATAGGTTTCTTCTGAAGTCCTCAAATCTAAACACATTAGTCATCTTCTGAGCTGCTAGAAAATACGAGGCCAATTAGAAATGCAAAGTTATTCAAAGTTTCTAATCAGGGCAGTGCACGCTGGTGTCAAGGTTCTCTTGTTGGAACAAGGTTCTCTTGTTGGAAGATGAGTTCCACAGCATCCTGGACGTCCTGAACCATGTGTCCCGGTTCCACGAGTGCCGGGTCGAGCTGGAAGTCCCGGTGACCATGGAACACTATCTCGGCGGTGCTGTGGCTGGCGTTGGCTTGATCCCCGGCGTGGGGGTTATAAACACCAGTACAAACCAGCACTGACTTACAAGACGTGGCAGAGGGGGGGGCCAGCTCCCTCTCCCAGACCATCTCCAGGTCTTGGTCCTGGGGGAGGGCTTCAGAGGACACTCTGCCCACTATGCCCCCAACATTGGCTTGCATTACCTGGACAGCAGTCTTCCTAGGCCAGCTCCTCTCTTCCAGATAGCGGTTATATAGATTGGCTCCATAGATATCAGTCATGAGGTTGTCTCTGTTAGGAGGTGGAACAACAGTCAGAAGGAAACAATGATGCAAATTACATGTTCCCTTTACAGTGTTAAAACACGTGTCTCTTACAGCCTTACAACCATAGACTGTACTGGATGTTAGTAGTGGGTGGATCGATCCCAAAATATTGATACTACCAATATTAGGTCCCTTGTTTGAAGATTGATATTAGCGTCAATAGGATCGATACCACTTTCACTTTCTCTCTTCTACACATTTCATGAAAGCATAGAACTGTCACACAAACGTTGTCATGAACACATCTTAAGTGCTTCTCCAGCTCCACTGCTGTTGCTTATGACAGTGCAGTGCATTCAAACAACAAATACGGGTCACGCACGCACGCACAGCGCAACACGCCGAGTATACTGACTAACCAGTATCCCCTGCGAATCTGACACAGTCAACACTTTTTTTTTACAAAATCTCACAGGTGGCAGGTAGAAATTCACTTTAACATTGCACTGCAAAAACACACATCCAAAAAAACCACAATAAGTAGGAAACCTAAACTTAGATAAATGTTCTTACTTTAAGCATATTCTATCTTCCAGTACTCTAAGATAATGACTTCCTAAAATGTCTGAAAATAAGACAAAAACATGGTAAAAAGTAAATAATTCTTAAAGTACAATAAAAATATGTAAAATTATAAATACCTCATAAATCATGATACACTTCTTTCCCATATGTAAAAGTATGCTGCTTTTAATAGTAAAAGGTATCGACCAGGGATGTAGTGATAAAAAAGTACATACGCTGCTTTTAATAGTAAAAGGTATCGACCAGGGATGTAGTGATAAAAAAGTACATACGCTGCTTTTAATAGTAAAAGGTATCGACCAGGGATGTAGTGATAAAAAAGTACATACGCTGCTTTTAATAGTAAAAGGTATCGAC
>JACXGM010012095.1:10055-24451 GCA_016801145.1 Umbra pygmaea
AGTGAATAGTCACAAACAGTGCTAGAGCATTCAACATATGAAACAGTGGATAGTCACAAACAGAGTATGATCATACAGATAACATAAACATTTCAAGATAACAGAAGTGGAATACAACTAGTTTAAGTACTCATTGAAGAGGAAGGTTTTCAGAAGTTTCCTGAAGATGGGTAGAGACTCTACTGGTCTAGCCACAGGTGGAAGCTGGTTCCACCATTGAGGAGCCAAGACGGAAAAGAGTTTTGATTCCTTGGATTGGGCGCTGAATTCCCTAATGCCTGGGATGTTCAGGAGCCCAGGGGTGTCAGAACGCAGAGCCTTTGTAAGGGTGTAGGGTTTGAGCATCACCTGAAGATGGGGGAGGAGATCCTCTTATTGCTCCGTAGGCAATCACCATGGCATTGTAGTGAATTCAAGCTTCAACTGGGAGCCAGTGGAGTATGTGTAGAAGTGGGAGAACTTGGGAAGGTTGAAGACCAGGCGGGCCGCTGAATGAGTTGAAGCGGTATGGTGACAAACACCGGGTGTCCAACCAGGAGTGAATTGCAGTAATCCAGACATGAGATGACGAGTGCCTGGATGACTACCTGGGCTGCTACCTGGGTGAGGTAAGGTTGTGATTGGCGAATGTTATAGAGCATGAACCTGTAAGAACAAGTCACAGCTTTGATGTTTGCAGAGAACCAGAGGGTATCATCCAGGGTCACGCCAAGGTTCTTTGCACTCTGGGATTGTGACACTATGCAGTTCTCAACTGTGTTGGACATGTCCTGGAGCAGACAGGCCTTCTCATGGAAAAAAAGTAGCTCAGTCTTGTCAGGGTTGAGCTTGAGGTGGTGTGCTGACATCCACGTAGAGATATCAGCTAGAGATATCAGCCAGGCATGCAGAGATGCAGGTTTTCCCCTGGATGTCAAAATGAGTATGCAATCCAGGAGTGTGCAGAGCCAGCGATGCTGAGATCTGAGAGGGTGGAAAGTAGAGTGTGATGGTTCACAATGTAGATCTAATGGAATGAGAACAGAGGAGAGAGTGTTAGCTTGGGCCTTGCAAAGAGCTTCTGTTACATGGAGTAGAGCAGTCTCAGTCGAGTGGCCCGTCTTGAAGCCTGACTGGTTGGGGTTGAGGAGATCATTCTGAGAGAGATAACCAGAGAGTAGTTTGGATACTGCACACTCAAGTTTCTTGGACAGAAAAGACAGGGATACCGATCTGTAGTTTCTGATATTGGAGGGGTCTAGTGTTGGTTTCTTTTGGAGGGGAGCAGCTCTCGCTATCTTGAAATCAGCAGGGACACATCCAGTGGTCAGGGATGAGTTGATGAGAGAGGTGAGGAATGGAAGGAGCTCTGCAGAGATTGTCTGCAGGATGGATGAGGAAATAGGTTCGGGTGGGCATGTTCTTGGGCGGCTGGATCTCACTAACTGCAGAATGTCATCTGATGAGAGGGTAGAAATGAGTAAGTGCATGGGCAGGTTTGGTGATGGAGCGAACAGAATGCACACAGGGTTGCGTCGTGGAGAAGTTATGAATGTCATCAACTTTCTTTTCAAAATGGTGGACAAAGTCATCAGCAGAGAGGGAAGATGTTGGGGGTGGAGGGTTAAGGAAAAGAAGGTGGAAAATAGTTTCCTGGGGTTGGAGGATGAAGCTTGGAATGTTGAGTGATAGAAAGTGGCTTCAGCAGCAGACAGAGAAAAGGTAGCAAGGAGCGATTGGAAGGATTCCAGGTCATTCTGAAGTTCTTCTCCATTTCCGCTCAACACCACAGAGACCACTACTGTGAGCTCGTAGTGTTTCATTTAGCCAAGGAGCAGGAGGGGAGGGACGTGCCGGCCTAGAGGAGAGGGGACAGAGAGAGTCATAAGACTTGGAAATTGAGGAAAGTAGAGTGGAAGAGGCAGATTCAGTAGACAGGAGGGAGAAGGAATTAGAAGTTGGGAGATGACAGGATGGAGGAGGAGAGAGCATTTGGTGAGAGAGAACAAGTGTTATGGTGATGTGAGACCTGGGTAGGGACAAAGAGAAAAATAGACAAAAAAGTGTTCAGACAACTGGAACGTGGTGGTGATGATATTGGTTGATCATTAGTTAGGTCAAACGAGGAGAGGAGTGGGAGGAGAGCAAGGGTGAGAAATGAATCAAATGTAGATGCAGAAAGGTTGAAATCACCCAGAAGTATGAGTGGTGAGCCATCATCGGGGGATGAGCTAATCAGTATGTCAAGCTCATTGAGTAAGTTACCAAGGGCACCTGGTGGACGATAGAGGACAACAATGTTAAGCTTGGATGGACAGGTTACATGGACTGCATGTAAGTAAACAGGGTGAAGTCAGCTAAACTGGGCCATCAGGTGATCATATCTCTTAATATCTTTACAGTAAATCACAATAACTGATCTTGCGGTGTTGCTTCAACACTTGTGGACTTGTAACACGAGTTTTGATTGGTCTGACTTTTCTAGGCAGGCAGGGCAGAAAAATTACATTAGATCTCATGCATAGCTTATTTGATCGTATTATAAGCCATTTACCAAAAAGTGGCCACTTTTTGCTGACTTCACCCTATGTAGGTGAGCAAGAGGAAAAAGGGAGAATCTCTATTTTGAGGAGATGAGAAGGCCTGTTCCACCACCACGTTGACCTGATGCTCTTGGAGTATGGGATAAAGCATAGTCAGATGAGAGAGCAGCCAGAGTAGCAGTATTATCTTGGGTAATCCACGTCTCCGTCAGGGCCAGGAAATCAAGAGACTGGAGAGCAGCATAGGCAGAGATGAAGTCAGCCTTGTTGACAGCAGAATGATAGTTCCAGACACTTGCAGAAAGCAGATACTCTACATGGGTTGTCCTGGCAGGGAAGAGAAGATTGGAAAGGTTGCATTTACAGTAATAAGAATGAGAGTAAGAACTGTGATGAGACAGGTGGACGGGGATGGAAAACAGACACATTTCACAGCAGACAGGTTTTTTGTAATTAAAAAACATAGATAGCAATGGAGTAAAAAGGTAAAATGACCTTACCTTTACTGTCCTCTCTTACCTTCCTCAAATAACTTGGCAGAAAAACTTGGTAGAACTGTCTTATCTTCAGCGACAGTCTTCCTTGCAGGCAACAACAATGCCACTAGACAAGCTGCCCCGTCAGAAAACAGACGCTTAAGTACTAACGCTAATTGAGAGCAGTCAGGGAGAGACAGGGCCCCACCCCTAGAACCTGTCAGTCAAATTACAGTTCAAAACACATGCATTGCCACAACAGTTCACAGATTAGCTGGCTGGCTATTGATTTAGATTAGACTATCAATGCTGACACTACTTCTAAGCACAGTCAACTAAAAATGAATCAAACAGAAAATGTGCTTCACTGTATTTTCACTGTATTTTTACAAATTATTTTATACCTGTGTTGTTTTAATAACCCAATAATAGTGTAGGTCCAACAGACCTGTGAAAATTGGGTGAATAACAAAAGTATGGACCCCACACATGGGTTGACCCAATGTTCTTGTCACAATTTCTATGGACTGATTAGGGAGTTTTGGCAAAACTGAACTGTTAGGATTTGTGTACTTTTCTGTTTATTTGTGTTTATGGCCAGTACTCAACTGTATTTCCGTTTCCTAGGGTGGTTGGGTGAGTTGGGGGGACATGAATTGGGTGGGCCTTGATCATTGACTTAATATTGCATAATTGTGATATAATTACTCAAAATATTACTTGGTATATCAAATTGATGAGATACTTAGTCAGGGCGGGCTCTGGCAGTTTTGACACCCCAGGGCCACTGGTCGAGATTGATGGCATAATTAAATCCAACAAGTTTCAGGGAATTTTATCTGACAATCTGGTTCCCTCTGCCAGAAGGTTGGGACTTGGCAGTAGGTGAACTTTACAGAAAGACAATGATCCAAAACATCAAATGATCCAAACCTCAAGATCCACGAAGAAATGGTTCCATGAAAACAAAATCAATCATGAAAGGTTTATGACAAAATGAACAAGACTACAAAAATTGGTCCTGGGGGGTCTGCGTAGCATAGTAGGCTGCGTAACAGGACCGTCTATGTCATGATATTCAGTGGTTCGAGTCTGACAATGGGTACTCCAGTTCCCCCTGCCGTTCAGCACGAGTCAAAGAAAATTGGCATAGTGCTGCCTGGGATTTGGGATAGATAGGCTGAATAATCTACCTTGCCACTTCGCTATCTAGCGACGCCTTGTTTGCAGATCGGGCGCCTGTAAACTCAATCACAGAAGTATAGTTGGTGAACGTAATCATCCCGTCTGTACATGATCTGACCAAAGGCTTCCGTGCTGGATGAGCAGTGCGAAAAGTATCGGCTGGCTCGGCAACGTGGTTGGATGAAACGTGAGCGCCCCTCAGCATCAGGCATCTGTCCAAGGATTTGCAGAGCTGCCGACAAGGTAGGGTTAGATGGAATGGGGAGGGGAAGAACTTGGGAAAAAAATAAAGAAGATGAAAGCCATTCTTTGATATCTCCCATCTGCTCAGGAGCAATCAGCACCCCTGAACAAACATCTTCCGTTGCTATGGTGCTCTATACTTTTTCATAGTGTTATGTTTTTTGTCCACAAGCTTTACCGAGGGTGATGCAAAAAGAAATGCTTGGGGTAAGATCAACAATTTCATATTTTTGGGCTTAGTTCTCTATAACCCATGTCATAAATAAACAACCATTCCCTAAAGTTACACAGGGGCACACTAATAGATTGGCATGTTGATGTACATTGTGCCCCACCTTCACAGGGATTTAATTAACATTTCTATAACATGTTGCAAAATGTTATGCAGCCTTATCATGCAAGTTGCAGCTTGCTGTTGGCACCTGGCGAAGCAGAGAGAGTATTTTAGATGCTGCTCATGCATTTTTATACAGTTTTACTACATTTTGGAGTGTGACAAAAATGTAAACATTCAAATTTAATTTTCAAAGAAAAAGTTTTTTAACCAAAGACTGTTGGACTGGAAGGCAGAAGTAGAGAGAGAGAGAGAAGCCTGGACTTTTTCTTTCTGTTTGTGCTTCTCAGACCTGCATGTTCATCAACTGAAAACACTGCAAATAAATTCACACACATTGCTCAGTAATTTTGGCCAATTTCTACATCAAATCGAGTTCCTGTGGGTCAACAGCTCAACATGCACTGGCTGATCAGATCTGTCATTTGGAAAGAAATGACCAAAGTTTTTCTCTCATCATCTCTCATTTGTATGTAAATAAGAAATTGTTCTTAGTCAACTTACCTGGTTAAATAAAGGTTAAATTAAAATTAAAATTAAATTTTATTTTTTAACCATCCTTAAGGAAATGGTGTGATGTCCAAGGAGAAGATAACTCTGTAACATGTTCACAGCATGGCATTCCACACTGTCAAAGCATCCCTTTTGGGGAACTGATACAGGTAAAAACAGAACAATAATGTTGAAACTGCAAATTTGAAATGTAAGCCAGATATTGACTGACAAGTCCATTTGCAGAGCTAATGCAATATTCAAGGGTATCATTGTCAAAACATTTGTTGGCCAGAAACCACAAATCATGTTTAACTGGTGACATATGGACCTTCATTGTGACAAAAAGAATGCCCACAATGCTGTTCACTCTGACACAAAGTTCAAGGTCAGGTACCAATCGCTGTATAGGTCAACAAAAGGTTTAGATTAGCAATTAGGTCAAACAAACACAAGTGAGGCTGTAATAGTACTTTTGCAGTGATGACAGGTCTAACAGTATGGAACGGCATGACAAAGCATTTAAACCTCAAACCAATAGTCCTGGCTGCAGCCCAGCTCTCACTGTGGGAAAACAAAGTAATTTGTACTACATACTTGAATTAAAAAGGACCCTAAATCAGCAGTATGCAACGATAGTGCAGATAGCACCACTATGAGAGTTTAATCACTACAGGAAATGAGTTAATGTACCGCACTGTGGAAATGGTGACTGGCTAGTGGTCTGGTCAATCATCAATCAATCAAATGTATTGTATAAAGCCCCTTTTATAACAGCAGACGTCACAAAGTGCATTGATTGATACGCTGTCTAAAAGCCCCAAATTCCAAGCAACATCATGTGATGCATCATGTCAAAATTGGTGTTGTAGTAAGGAGAGAAACTGAGACCTGGGTCCTCATTTATAAAACTTTGTGGTGGATTTGCATCAGAAGTGGCGTACGGACAAAATATAGGACGTGCGTACACAAAGAAATATTCAGATTTATAAAACCATGCGCACGCACGTCCTACGCCGTTTTCCCTTAATAAATCACAATCAATTCTAAATGTGGCACAGCTTTTGCGGCTGCATGTCACGCCCATAACTGCCCATAAATAGTCAATGAACCACCCCGAAATTAACATTCATTGATTGAGAAATCATGGCAAACAGAGAGAGGAAAACCAAGAAAAGGAACTTCACTCAATGTGAAGTAGAAAATATTGTTGGCGAGGTGGAAAAGAGGAGGAATGTAATTTGAAGGGCACAGTGTGCCTATTACCAATGCCCCCCAAAAAAAGTGGTCAGATATCAGTCGATGTCAAAGCGTCTAGCACTTCATCGCGAAAGTGTGTCTGCCACAGGTGGGGGAAAATTGGTTACATTACAGCAACATGTCTGCATCACAAATTAATTTGACATTGGCGGAATTAAATTGCTTTCGATTAATGAAAGCATGTTCATTCTCATTCGTTGCCATTATGAAAATTGCACTGCTTACATTTAGGAAACCGGACATAGCTGCAAAATTTGCTTTTTTGTTTGCCTGTTCACTCGCCGTGTATGGAAACTTCATGTAATTATGCGACAAGCCTATTATACCGACTGACACGCCTGGCATAACCCGCCAAAGGGTTGGCTGAGATATCCCTGACCTGTCAGTCAATTCCATCTGGAAAGTGCCAGTCGCCAGATATCCTGTTATTAGTGTTATGAAAGGCGCCAATAAATAATGTGCATTAGGCTATTATTATTATCTTCTAATCGTGCAAGATCAGCTATTGTATGTCATTACGCATTGTGATGGCATTTCTTTTTTATAACCATTCATTTGATTGTATCTGATAATCTACAGATGTCGGTATTAATCTAATTGTAAATGGAAAATAGTTCTGCACAAATGAAATTTCTTGCACCTTTCAAAATGGTTAAGACATGCATCATGGTGAAACACATTTAAAAATAAAATGCTTTATTTTTAAAAACGAAATGCATATAAATGAACACTATGTTTCTGTATCTGATTACGACATGTATACTATATAAACAATATTCCCCAATGGACAATAAAGACTATCTATCATCATCTATTTATCTATCTATCTGCAATGCGAGACATCAACAAGAATATTAGTTTTAAACATGATTTTGTTCTGTTTACCGTATTATTTATGAGGATGAATTACATAACATGCCAATATAATTAGCCTACATAATATATTTGAGTGTTCGTTTTGCAAATATGTGCAATATGTGCTTAATTTGCATTTACGTTACAATCTTGTTTTATATTGTTTGTATTTCTCTGCAGGCTGTTAATTGTGAGCATGGCTTTGTGACATCTTCATATTATTAATGAGTGGCAGTATTTCGATTTCGGTTACACAACGCTCTGCAGTTTCAGCCAGATCTACAGTAGCCTTCGTGTTTCATCCATCTGCCGATGGTGTCGCCATTTCTCATTTCACCTGTTTTTGTGCGTACGCCTGGGTCAGAGTTGCCGTGAAGGACCGCACATTTTCCTGTCAAGTTTGCTTTTTATAAATCCCAATTATTGCGTAGAGAGCTGCGTACGTCTTCTTTTGTGCGTATGCCACCTTTATAAATGAGGCCCCAGAGCAGGGAGGAGCGTTTGTGATGTTTAATGAACAGGAGCGAAAAGGACGGACTGCATTGGAACTGCTGAATAAAATGTACATTGGAACTGCACAACGTCTAGATATATATATTTACAAGTGCTCTAATGCGGCACTGACGGGACTAATATATACGTAGTGTACGCCTGGTTCTGACAATGACGCATGTACATATTTTACGACACATAACGAGGTGTAATCAAATATGTACATGCATACGATACATACAACAGCTTACCACAGACAATGTACCATCTCTATAACAGGAGTAGTCACTCAACAATAATCCGCACCGACCATCCAGAACGCTGGGACTAAATAGACATCTTGACTACTCATTACGCACAGGTGTGGGTACCCCATGCACCATTCATGCCCAATGAGAAACCAAGTGCCTACCACACTCCCAGCGCCCAGAAGTTGGCGCATTAACAAAAAACACATGCACTCAAAAACACATGAAACCATAAATACGTATCCTGCCACGATACAAAAACATCCATACAGTTCGTGACAGGTAAAAAAACACCCTAGTAGGTGGAACCTAGGAAGAAACCTAGAGATGCCAGACTCTAAGGGGTGACCAGTCCTTTTCTGGCTGTACCGGGTGGGGAATATGAAGGTACACAGCCCATTGTATTAAAGTCACATTGTTTATCAGTATTCAATTAGTGTCCATAAATGGAGATAGGACTGGGTGTGCTGTGACCATAGTCTTTGTTTAGCTCCAAAACAATGTGGTGGTCTTGGGCAGATACAAAGGGACGCTCTCTAGGGAAATGTACAGCTGGAGTCACAAGGTAAAAAAAGGAGATCACCAACATGACATCAGAAACATTAACATAAGAATGCCTTGGGTCTAGTACTTTGTTGTTCTCATGGCATTACGTGGGTAACGTACGTAATAGAAATGTTGCTGCATTACATAGGCAGACTTACAGAGTTGGCCATCCAAACAGGAACTTTGTATGTATTGCCGTTCTTGCACCCTGACATGACGCCAGCCCCAACATAACACTGCCCCAACCATACGTTCTTGTCAATATTGCACTGGCTGACGGTCTGTTCTATGTTTCTCCAGAGCAGGTCGGCGTACAGGCCGTCTTGAGCCATCTGTCATTTCCAGTATAAAAACAGCCAGTGCTTCCATGGCGAAACTGTGCCACGCTCCTATTGTTTTTTTTAAAGCTGCTGTTGCTTTCTTCCATTTTTCATATCCACACTGGGGGAGGTAACAATACATGAGGCTCTGAATAGATCCACTGTCCACCACCCCAAAGATGTTGGCAGGTGAAGCAGAAAGTCCATCTCAAATTAATATTATTTTCTGGTTACCTAGTCATCGGTAAGGACAGTTTTTCTTGAACATGCTGGGGTCCACCACCAGGTCATTGGCTAATGTCACTTGGACCACTAAACCTATTAGCATGGCTAGTGACCTCGGTCAGTGGAGGTGGCTGGCCTCTACTGCTCCATCTCATCTTTTTCTTTCTTTTGCTAGTTTTCTATCTGGCAGGTGGATGAAGCGGCCTCATGCTTGTCCTCTTGCTCTTCCCCTTTATTTGAAAATAAATTGATCGATAATAAATCGATCTATGATTTTTCTAAATTACCTAGCTAGCTAGTGTTGTTAGTAAGCTAATTGGCTACGAAATAATAATGGTTGATCACAGCATAGCAAGCTACTGGCCAAGCCAGGCATGCTCATGAGTGACATGATGTGACGTGTATCACAGATTCCCCTCTGATCTCTGAACAGTGTCAGTCTTATATATCATTCACATTAAAAAGTATGTGACTACAATGTAGCTACACATCAGCTAGTTAGTGAAATTTAGCTAAGTTTCAGTTGTCTTGATGAACTTCACCTGCGCTGAAAGCTTAGTTTGAAAAATGTCAAAGTATTTGATGTCCACGTGGTCCGCGTGGCGTAGTGGGCTACGTCAATGCATTACAGTACAGTCTACGTCATTATAGTCAGTGGTTCGACTATGGGTTCCCTGTCCTCCTGCATGAGGTCGCGCAAATTAATAGCGCTGCCCGGGATTCGGGTTAGATAAATCAGATTATATATCCTGCCATGTTGCTCTCCAGCAACATGAGTTTGGGTGCCTGTAAATTAAATTGCGGAAGTATAGTTAGTGAACGTGATCATCACGTACATGAGCCGACTATAGGCTTCCTTGTTGGATTCGCAGTGCAAAAAGTATCAGCGGCTGGGTGACATGTGGTTGGATGAATTATGTGCGCGGCCCTCGCCATCCCACAGATCTGTCCAAGTGGTTGCGGAGCTGGCAACAAGGCAGGGTTAGTGGGAGTTGGGAAGGGAGGAAATTGGGGGAGGGGACAAACAAAAAATAATGTGACAAAAGTTTCTGGCAAAGTCAATTTCCACCGCTAGGCGCCATACTGTTTTGGGAGAGTCTTCATAAAAATGTATGACATTTGGTGCAACGTAACAGAGTGATAATGTTCAATGTGAATGAAGTTTTACTCTGAATACCAATGGGCAGGGGCGCTGTAAAGGGGGGGTAAAGGATGACGATTCTCGGGGCCCATGACTAAGAGGAGGCCCAGAGAAGCCCTGTCTCAGCTGTGTTGGGGGCCCTGTCAAGATTCTTTTCATGGGGCCCAAAATCCTTAGCAGCGCCCCTGCCAATGGGGATACTGAATAGTGCAGACATCACGTGATATCGGAAATGTGCTCATGAGCATAGTTTCCTCAGTCTTTAATCATATCTAAACCTAACCCTAACCTTAACCCTAACTTTAACCACACTGGAGTGTTAAACTGTAATCCTGTGTGAAGGATCTGTCTGCTGTTCAGATAACTGAAACTTCATCACATGATGCAGGCTTAGAAGAAATACACTGTTAAATATTGTTTATGAAGCAGTGGTCCACTGCATATGACCTTCAAATATCTTCTATATTTTACCAATATCCTGTTAAAGGGCAATATCTGAATAATAGTTGCCTGTGAATTCACTGTCTGCATTAAACATTTTTCCATACTGGCATGCATATAAACTCAAGTGTAAACCTTTACATCCCATATGACTTTCACATAGTACCCTGATTTGCAATACATCTGAAAATATTTATGCAGTCCTCGCACAAAACATAATTTCTTGTTCTGTCACCAGCCAACCTACAGAAAATCCCCTTATGTCTGAGGGAGATTATTTAGAACAGAAGTCCATGCCCCTATAAAATAATTGCTTGACATTTTTCCCCAGTCAGCCGTGTCATCATAGCTCATAGCTCTGTTAATATGCCTGTATATTTTGTGTAGTCTACAAAACAAACTTCTTGAAGGCAATATGCAGCTGTAGATAACAATATGGAACCATCTTTATCTCTGCAAAGAAGAATGAGGGGTACCACAGCACCCCTCACAGCAAAATCACCAGTGTTCAATCAACTCTGATAGAGTGTTAAAGTAACACTCAGTGTTCTATATAAACACTGATGATTTTGGCTCACTGTAGACATGAAGGAAATATTTAGATTGAATAATTCAGTGGATTCTCGTGCTAATTGATAATTCTTAGCGAGGAAGACATGAATGTTTGACGATGTTAAACTACAACTTCAAGTATTTCCTGAGAAGCATGGAGAACCTTCTCCTGTTAACAAGATCCTGTTCAGAACCAGGTCAAGTTAGATTTAGTAAAAGCTAACATAGGTCATTTCAAAAGGACTGTGAATATGATGTAATATTACAGTATTTTTCTGTATGTGACATAGATAATTTGTAATCCCTTCAATTGAATGTTCTCAAACCTTTTTTAAGTTTGTCGGACAAATGCAGCTCAATCAAACCAACAATAGTCCTTCTCAGCAGTCAGTTTTCTGACAGAGCCTCTGCCAAACAGAGCTCAAAAACACACAAAAAATGTATGGATGTACGAAAAGCAAACTGTAATTATGGGATACACCGTAATCAGGAAAGAATTTGTTGCCGAGGCTTGGTTAGTCAATGTAGGATATTTGAATATCCAAAATGATCAATAGTGAATGTTGGTTTAAACAGGACCTTTAGGACATGGAAGAGCAGCTAAATTATTCCAGACCAATTGGTTGAAATGTTGACTTTCCCGGGAACCATTTGTTCCATAAAAGAGAGGATTCTGGGAACATATAAACTGGAGCACTGAATAAACAAGGGTGCACGGGAGCTGCACTTCGGATATACCGTATATAACCTACTGTGTGGACGGAGGTAAACATCTTGAACGCTCCTCCCGCATCTGTCTCCATCTCTCCAACTGCAACACCACCTGCACCAACAACAATACCACCAGTTGTGACAGAATAGCATGCCAAATCACAAACAGTTTGCCCTCAGTGGGTCAGCCATCAACCGGGCAAAAAAGGGACAGAGGAGGAAGAAAAGACCGGGGTCTCCCCAATAAATTCTTCAGGGGGAGTGAAGGGGGTTGTGGGAGTCTGGAACTTCAGCTTGGCCAACCACACCTCCTTCTGATCCACCACCATCTTTGCCACCTGGGGAGCTCTCCACCTAATCCTCCATCTGAGTGAGTATGGGAGCTCTTCCTTCCTCAGCCAGCAGAGTATGGCAGGAAGGGGTCCATCACCTGAGCGACCAGGCGAGGAGCACCCGATACCGCTGAGATTCAGTGGCAAAGCGGGCAGAGACTGCTGCACACCAGAGGCCATGCAACCGGAGGCTGCTACGCACCAGAGGCGGTGGGAAAGAAGTGACAGAAGTTTACTGGGCAAGTGGACCCCACTAAGCGTCATGAGTCCACCGGGTGCCCAGGATCGGCTGAGAGGCAGAAGTCCACTGAGCGTTGTGGTCTATTAGCAAACCTGGACTGTCTTTCCAGTGGACCCGCCTTCTTCACAGGTTCCTGATGGGCCGTTTCTATGGCCTGTGGAGTTGGTCTCTTACAGGGACTTTCCCCGCCCTTCCCTGTTTTTGCCTGCTAATGGCAAGAGGGGGCACCCCCCAGCCTTCAGTTCTTTGCACTGCTAGAGCAGTGCCTTTGATGGGGGGTACTGTCACGATATATGGGGACTCCTATTTATCGTTGCAGGATACATGCATTTTATTGTGTTTGTTTTTTAATGTTTTATAGTTTATGTTTTATGGTTTATCGCGCCGACCTCTGGACACTGGGAATGTGGTAGGCACTTGGTTACTCATTATGCATGTATGGTGTTCCGGGTAAATACCCACACTGGTGCGTGATGAGTAATCAAGATTCCTATTTAATCCAAGTGTTCCGGAACGGTCTACGCGTGCTATTGTGGAATGTAGGACGTTTGAAGCCATGCTCATTTTGGATATGATGGACATTGTAAGTTTCATTATTGATTGTGCCTTCATCAATATGTGTTGTACATAATGAAATGTGTATGATTGAACCAGGCATACGCTGTGTATGTTACTATCGCGTCTGTGCCACGTTAGAGCACAGTAGGTAATATATACTCGAAGTGCAGTTCCTGTGTTACCCTTGTTTAAGAATTGGTTAATAATGATAATGAGGTTTATTTTGTACAAGAAATGCAGGGTGATGATAAGGGCTATGTATTGTTACCAAAATCCAGGCAGTCAGACAGGCAGAGTTCCATAAACAAATCCAGGCAGTCAGACAGGCAGAGTTCCATAAACAAATCCAGGCAGTCAGACAGGCAGAGTTCCATACACAAATCCAGGTAATCAGACAGGCAGAGTTTGGTACACTAATCAGGTACTCAGACAGGCAGAATATACAGAAACAAGGAAGAACAGATTAAGCGAAGGTACAGAGGATAATCCAAGACTAAATACGTTATACACAATGCAAGGGTCAGGCCAGAATAAAAATCCAAGAATCGCATGCTCAGTAGGAAGAAAATGAATTACTTACAATACCTCGCGAAGAGGCAATGGTGTGTGTAAGCCTTAAATACAGACTAGGTGAGAGCAGGTGTACAGAATTTGGGTGATTGAGTCCGGGTTATGCAAATTGTAGTTCTGAGCAGTCTAGGATAGGAAAGCTGTAGTTCTCAGGGAAGGGGAACTGGGGAATGTTACACAATGTTCATTAAACATCTTGAACGCTCCTCCCGCATCTGTGTCCATCTCTCCAACCACAATACCATCTGCCCAGTGACACCTGTGTCCCTATTTTAACAATCTAAGTGCACAGCGTGAAGCGCATGGCGCAAGTGCGCTTTGGGCGTGTCCAAATCCACTTTTGCTAATTTGATGGTGGAAAAAAGGGTCCAAACACATGGTTCAAAAGGGTTGTACTAATGCTGCGTTCCATTTGGCTCGGAAGTAGGAGGTCGGAACTGGGAATGACGTCACACCCAAGGGGCAAACTCCGAGGCTGACAAATGAAGCCAACAAGGAAGTACAAAAAAATGCAATTCATCGAATGGCCACTTGAGGCTGGCTGCAGAAAGGAGCAATTTCAATAGACCTCTATGGCAAAATGCCCAACTTTACAGCAGAAATAAACATGTTTATAGCCTGGTTCAAAAAATGGTTTCGGTGTATATTGCTT
>JACXGM010012096.1:0-24339 GCA_016801145.1 Umbra pygmaea
ATATCATGAGTCAACGCTGAGGGAGCATTAGATATTGTTCTATATCATGAATCAACGCTGAGGGAGCATTAGAAATTGTTTTATGCATTTTACTGGGTGGACGATGGGGACACCTGATTTCAGTGGATGGAGGAAAGGGTCCTCAACATCCCTTCTCTTCTTTGAGACGGATTGAAATTAAAGGTGAGAGAAATATATATTTTAAGTGCTGACTATGCCAATATCAATAATAAAACATGAACTTACTCTTAAAAACAGCCGCTCTTCCCTTTATTTTTTCTCACCTAGTTTTTATTTTTAACACTTTTTTTTAATCTCACTGTGTCAACTTTGACATGCAAGCATGGAAGAAGCAGAAACTGTGCAATCTCATTGGCTGGTTGTGTGCAGGCCTGGGGCCTGTAATGTATGTGCACTTAATTGGCTCTCTGTGCGTGCTTGTCAAGTAGGCGGATGTATCTTCAGACAGATGTCGACTGTCTGACATGTAAGACATCACGTTATAAATAGCTCTGTGTTTGTAGTAGAGATGTCTTTTTCCACCACAATCTGATTGACTTTTGTGAAACCACCGATATAAGGCATTCACGTATTGCATATCATATACCCTTTTCAATTAAGAATGAGGAAATTAAGAAAAACAAATGTTTTAGTTAAAAGCAACGATTCATAACTTCTAAACTGAAATATAAAATTGATGCTCTACCATGAGTTAATAACATAGAAATATACTAAATATAGAACGGCCATTCCAATTCAAATCAATGTAGCAGAATAGTCAGAGCGGAAGCCATTTGTACGTGTAACATTCCATTGCAAAGATCTAGCGGCCTACTTCTGCACTAAACAGATTTGCGGCAAGTCGCGGACTTACTAGTGGCCTGCCTTGTTAGTAAAGAGGAAGTGGAGAGTGCTGGATTTTTAATTGCTTCATAATTCTATTGGTACGTCATCAATATATATTAAATAAATGCTAATAATACAGTATTCTCTAACTGAAACTCTTAAACTACTGAGTGTGACAAACTTTATGCATGTCGTCACCGTGACAACTAACAAAAATCGCCATGTGTACTAATCGAATGACCACGCCAAACAGTTCAATGGCCTTTCTATTCATTCTATTTCTATGGTTAATAAATTGGTGAAAGCAACGTTTGTAGTTATTACAGAGGAATCTTGTTCCCAGACAGTTGTGCCAAAATGTAACTTCTGTGGCCTAGTTGAATACCACAAGAAATCGGAAAAGCGAGCCGTTGGCTTAATCTGCACACTTGACAACCCATCTCCCACAAATCCCTCGCATGGTTGCTCCCACAAGGCCAACTTTGAATGCAAAGTGTTCCAGGCACATATTTGCTGTGTGCAATATAGATGAAGTTATTACAGCGGCAAGTTTGTTAGTCCTTCCGGCACTATTAAGCTCATCCCGTTCCTTGAAGACCATCAATGGAGAGCACAGTAATGACACATTCTCATGGACTATTAGATATTATTTTATTAATGTGAGTAGGGCTATAGAGATAAGTGTAGAGGACAACAGCGAAAGGCAATTAGTTGGCCAACAGGTTTTCCCTCAAGGGGTTTTCTGTACCTTGCATTCCCTTCTGTAACCCTGGCGATGGCAAACCTTCAAAAACATAGTAATGCTGTTCTTCTGGTGAATCATGTCAGTTTTTTTGCCAAATGTCACAAAATGTATTCTCACAATATTGAGTGTTACTCACCCTGTAACAGAATTTTCTTTAGTAATGACTTCTTGTTCCTAACATACTATAGAATCTAGATTGGTGGTGTGATCTGGATTATATTGTCACGTGACCAATTTGACCATTCTTGGTCAAAAAAGCCTTTGGCTCGGTGGATATTCTGTTGGCCTCTTGGTAGCATCTGATCAATCTTCTTCTAGCTTAGACATCGATTGGCAGGGATTGTTTTTCTCTACACTAGGCATGGCTTTGTTGTTGCTTCACACCTACTTGATAATCAGCTGCATGCTCCAAGAAATATTCCTTATATACGTACAATATTCATATTGAAATAGCAGGACTTTTTTCCCCTCTGGAGACATTTTGGTGATGTACAGTAGCATTTGCTGACCACTGCTGTATTTTATTTTAAAGAATTTATTGCTATACAACTGGGTGAGACGCTGATAACTAGACATTAGGTCCACAGGATACAATATTCTGAAAAAAGGTTCAAAGCTGTTTAAAACAAATTGTACAACCAATGTTTTTCTAGATGATAATCCTGTGAGAGTTCAAGAGCCCTGGAGTTCATTACTTGCGAGAGGCAATGACGCAGACAGAGCAAAAAAAAACGTGGAAGTGAAAGCGGACGAGTTTAACTCTGGTCAGAAACACTGACACAGACAGATGGACTCCAACCGAATGGCACATACCCATTCTGGGGTGGATCCTCACAATCTGTCCTAAAGAAAAGGTTCAGCATTCAGAGTCCCTAGACCGTATTTGGGATCATTTAATACCATAAAATAAAGCGTTTAGACTGTTATTTCGATATAAAGTCGTGTTGATTGCTTAATTTGTCTGCATGCCTCACAGCTTACAATGGTGCAGAAAACTATTTGGGGGATTTTTCAAGACCGATTTACTTCCAAGTAACAAATGTATTTTTCATGACATTTAGGTCAACAGAGCTGCGAGACCCTAAATCCAAACCTTTAACAGCCCCTTAACTAAGCAGACTTATAACTCACCAATCTAACAGCAGAGGGAATTACTCATCAGCTCATTGAAAACACAAAACACATCGATGTTCCCTACAGTAGAATGGAACAAAAAACCCTTCTAATAGTATCTGTACTACATGTCGCCATGACAAGATTCAAATTGGTTTATTTTAGAGCATCAAACAGAAACGACTGAACCATGAAGGAACTGCCACTAAAAGCTTTCGCTGCCTCATGGAGCTACTAACCAGGGAAGAATCTATAGACCATTGCCATCTAGTTACTTCCTAAAGTTACATTCTGAACACAAAACATTTCCCACAGATAACATTAAGAAGCCCATCTCTTCCAGTTGGCAGCCAGCAGTTTCACATGCTGCCAGTCTGACGGGTGTAAAGATGGACTTGAATAGAGACCACACTCAGAAGTGTGAAGCCCAGGCGTAGGTCCAGCAAACTCTCATCCAACAGACCATTTCAGGTCACAGAGCCATAGTTTCATATCTTGTTTGGTAATTCTCACCAGTGAAGTGCAACCTGGACACTAACAAAAACTGAACTCACACGAACATGCAGTTCAATGGTACTCATGAACGCATAGTAGTAAGATAATCTACACAAGCGTGGAGACAAATTACTGCGCGGGAATTTGTGTCTCTAGGAGGGCGGCTTGATCTGCCTCCTGCTGCACCTGGGCCAAGCTCTGGGTCAGCGTGCGATAGCGCTCAATGGCCACCAGAGGGCTCAAGCTCCTCCTGCTCCTCATGCTGGCCCTCTGCCATTCCTCCCTGCACGCCTGTAGACCCACTGCCGAGCTTGGGTCAGGAGTCTCTGCGTTTCTCCCGCCATTGCTCTTCCTCCAGTCATTCTCGTCTTCCTCGCCACAGAGCAGAGATGACACGCCCTGTCTGAGCAACTGAACCTCCTTCTCCAGACAGAGGGCCAGTTGTGGTGACGTCCTGTCTCCCTTCCCACGTGTGATGTGCCGGACAGAATAAGACGCTGGCAGGAAGGCACACAGGGAATCCAGGAATCTCAGCAACTGGAACTGGCTGCGATGGTATAAATATCACAACGCATTAGTCTTGTTTCATATGGATCACACATCACCGTATTATTGAATCATTACAGTGGCATAACACTTTCTAATCAATGGCATTGGAAGCAAAGATTAGCTACCTGCTGTAGACAGACAAAGTTCCCTGAAAGGGAGTCGTGCGTTGCCAGAGAAATAACATGGCAGCCGACGGCCCCGCAGGGTTGGCTAGCAGGTAGTGTGGGCTGATCTCTAGCCTCTCACAGGGTATACTTCTCTCGATCCAACCAGCCACATCACACAGGGTGTGGTCCAGTGAGGCGATCACAAAGCTCCATGAATCCAGCATGGCCAACAGACTGAGCAGGTCCTCTACAGCTTCGTCTTGTGACAGGAAAAAACAATAGTGAAACTAGGGTTCATCAATACTGAGAAATTGTTGTCAGAAAATCCTTGTTAAAGGAATAATTATTATTATAAAAATATCAAGAACAACAGTTTTTACAGTGTTTGAAAGCTGGTCATTTAAAAGATAGTATCGTTTCGTTGTTACAGTTTAAAATTCTACACAGAGCCCCTTTTAACTGAAGAAAAAAGTGTCATGTTTGAGTTTCATGGCAAAGGCTGTGAATACTTATGTACGTGTGCTTATTCATTTGTTTATTTTTAATAGATTTGCTAAGATTTCAAACCCACTTATTTCACATTGTAATTTTGGGGTATTGTTTGTAGAATTCTGATGGAAATAATGAATTTAATCCATTTCGGAATAAAGGTGGAACATATAAAAATGTGGAATAAATGAAGTGCTGTGAATGCTTTCCAGATGCACCGTACCAGTTAGAAAATACAAGTTAATATGTAACTAAATATACTAAACGAAAAAGAACTTGATCATACAGGGAGTTATAGTGCTCTTCCTTCATTAGCCATCCGTTAACCTTAATGTTCTCATTTTACCTGTTTTAAGCTGACTGTTGTTCAATAGCTGTAGGGGCTGTTTGCCTTGGATGTCGACTTGAACTTGACCGCACTGGACCACTGATGGTCCCGGGGCAGTTGTGGCACCAGAAGATTCCCTTCTTTGTATATAATGGAGCATGACGGGGCATTTGACACTGGCAGAGGTCAGCAGAGAAGTCAGGTCAGTCACAGCCGTCACTGCCAGTCTGTGTGTGGCTGTGTCACTGGCTCCCCTGTCACCGGCCCCGTCCGGCCTGCTCCTCTTGGCTGCAGGCTCTGGGTGAGAGTGTCTGGGCGGGGTGAACCAGGACCTCCGGCTCTGGGTCTGGATGACCGCTGGCGCCTGGCTCTGGCCTTGGTCTGCCAGGATGGATAAAGTCACATTCTCCACTGAGCTGGAACAAAAACGTATAAGAAGTCGGGAACAATCGCTTGGACATTGTAGGCTCCCACACTGGGAATCAATTACATTAGCATTCATGAGGTTGTGAATAAGAAAATGGAGGACTAAAAGAACGAATGAAAGACCAAACGGATGATTGATCTACAACAGCATAGAGGCTATTTGCATTTCTGGACCAGTGCTGTTTAGGAGCTAAAGGGCCACAAGCATTCCACCATAAGGGTGATATTCTTCATCCTCCAGGACATGTGCCCGAGTTAAACCAGAACAGGCTGAACAACTTGGAGCCCTGATTGCTCTGCGCTCAGACAGAAACAGATCCGAGGGCCATTGGGGGTGTGTTGCCATGGTGACCAGACGGGCATGTGGCTGCTGTAGAGTAATTTTCCTGCTAGTCTGGAGATATCGCCTCAGACGGGGAGAGACTAGCCCCTGACAGAAACTCTCGGGGCTGTGGACACGCAGCGCAGAGGCGACATTTCCGATGTTCTCAGGTTCTTACTTGGAGAACACCTCATGTTACGCTTGTTTGCTATAATCCTCATCAATTCAATTATCGCAACGAAAGTTTCATCTTTCATCTGTGATACTGAGACAAAATGTCTAGTGGGAAGCATCCTCTTCAGAGATTGATTTAAGTGTGTGGATTTCAATAAAAATATTCTAGCAGTGCTTTTTTGTCGGTCTTTTGGTTTGGGGAATTTCACTAGAGATCTATTCATACACCAGCAGTGGGATCTAACAGCTGGTAAGTGGCCATAGAAATGGAATGGATAGAAAGGCCATTCCAATTCAAATCAATGTAGCAAAATGACCACGCCAAGCAGGTCAATGGCCTTTCTATACATTCTATTTGTATGTAAGTGGCTCTCAGTAGGCAGGACCCAGACTTCACGTAACCCCATTAACATAATAACATTACATTAAAACATCCAACGTCACTGACACAGACCTGGACACGATATCAAAAGAGAAAGACTTGAAGTAGTTATGTTTAAAGACACCTAACTGAGGAATAGAATACGTTTAGGATACAATGTTTAACTGAGTGAAAACATTGAGAAGAAAATAAAATGTATATTTACATGGCACTCTCCTTGGTTAGAATCACGCCTACAATCAAACGGTCTTCAATGACACGGTGCCAAAGCTTCTCCACTAGATGAGGCACCTCTGTCACGGCTCGCCTCTCCTCCTCCACAGCCTCTTCCTCATCTTCATCCCAAAGAGAGACAAGGTCTTCCTGGAGTGGACGGTCAACCCCAACAGACAGACTGATGAATTGAAATGTAACTGGGTGATCAGCAGTGAAAGAAAATGTATTGGTGGGTTAGACTATCACCTGCTCTGTCTGGGTAAGAACGTGTTGCTTTCCAGAGACCATGTCTATCAGGGCTTGAATTGACTGTCGTAGAACCCTCTCCTTCACCTGCTCATCCCTTTGGAGGTCCTGGAGAACCGTCAAGCCACTCTAGAAGATACAAACAGGCATGGAAAGCATGTTGGATGAACTGGAATGTTGCTATAGTGGGACAATAGACTCCAGGATAAGTCCAGCAAAAGCGCCAGGACCGTCTCCTAAAGTTGATTCAGCTGCGGGATCTGGGTATCACCAGTGTAGAGCTTGCTTTGGAATGGAAGCAGGCAGGTGTGAGTGCATCTGCACGCATAGTGAGGGAAAGACCTTTCGAGTAAAACCTGGTGTCAAGAAAAGCAGTAAACAAGCCACTTCTCTCCAGGAAAAACATCAGGGACAGACTGATATTCTGCTAAAGGTACAAGGATTGGACTGCTAAAGACTGTGGTCAAGTCATTTTCTCAGATGAATCCCCTTTTTCGATTGTTTGAGCCATCTGGAAAACACCTTGTCCGAATAAGAAAAGGTGAGCGCTACCATCAGTCCTATGTCATGCCAAAAGTAAAGCATCCTGAGACCATTCATGTGTGGGGTTACTTTTCAACATGCTGCCAGTCTGACAGGTGTAAAGATGGACTTGAGTAGAAATCACACCCAGAAGTGTGAAGCCCAGGCGGAGGTCCAGCAAACTCTCATCCAGCAGACCATTTCAGGTCACAGAGCCATAGTTTCATATCTTGTTTGGTAATTCTCACCAGTGAAGTGCAACCTGGACACTAACAAAAACTGAACTCACACGAACATGCAGTACAACGGTACTCATGAACTGTTTCTTCTCCCAACCATCCAAGAACAGTTTGTTGACGACCAATGCCTTTTCCAGCATGATTGGAGCACCTTGCCATAAGGCTCGGGAAACAAAACATCAAAATCTTGGTTCCATGGCCAGAAAACTGCCCAGAATTTAATCTCATTGAGAACTTATGGTCGATGCTCAAGAGGCAGGTGGACAAACAGAAACCCACAAATTCTGACAAACTCCAAGCATTGATCATGCAAGAATGAGCTGTCATCAGTCAGGATGTGGCCCAGAAGTTAATTGACAGCATGCCAGGGCAGATTGCAGAGGTCTTGAAAAAGAAGGGTCAACAATGCAAATATTGAATCTTTGCATAAACTTAATGTAATTCTCAATAAAAGCCTTTAACACTTTTGGAATGTTTGTAATTATACTTCTACCATAGTAACTACTGACAAAAAGATCTAAGAACACTAAAGCAGCATACTTTGTGGAGACCAATACTTGTTACATTCTCAAAACTTTTTCCACGACTGTACTATATCTTCAGTAAATTATAAGAATATAAATTAAAGGGCTATTGACAAAAACATTGAAGAAACAGATATGTTAGGTTTAAATTCATCAGCTTCTATCCACTTTCCTGTGGCAGAGACCCAAAAGGCTTTGCACCATTTACCATTTGGGTAAAAATATATTTTTTTTAATTCAAAAGACCGATACATTAAGGATTGCCTATGTTATTGTGGTGACGGAAATGCATCAGAATGGAATTCATAAGCAATAAAAGCAAAGGAATTACCAGGTAATGTGTTTGAGAAATTTTACTGCTGTCTCTTTTAACATGTCCTTTGAGCAGCATGAAAACAAACACATAATTTCAGGGATCATTACAGCTAATTGCTAAAATGTTTTTGAAAGCTAGTGCTAAATAAAATAAAAAGGGCTCTGTATGTACTTTCCAATAAATGGCAGGCATCAGATGTTACTACAGATGTTTACCTGTGGTTTTATGAATTAAAGTGTGCATCCAGTGAATTATGACAAAATATCAGCAATGAGTAGGGCCTTTAACAAGTGAACTGCCACACAACTGGATCAGTCGTTGGGTTTGGAACAGGCTAAGTGACACATGCATAATGTACATCTCAGTATACATATCCAACTTTTTTAAGGTCAGACAGCACTGTTTTTGGAGTGGTATACCTGAAGTCTGGACTGTAGAGCTTGGACAGTTAAGAGGTAGTTCTCTGAAGCTGGATCGGATGTATTTGGTCCTTCGCTGCCCTTCTGTCCATGCTGAAACATACAATCAGGGATTGACATTAAGGCTTGTCCGAGACAAGTAAAAATACTAGTTGGACAAGTTGAATGTACACTGCACTTGTCCGAATGGATAAGTGAAAAAAAGTGTAATAAAAGAAGGACAGAGACTGAGCTAAATTAATTTATCTGCAATTTGTGATTATGACATTTTTTTTACTATGAAATTGGTGTGTGTGTGTGCCTGGGATTGTAGCCTTATTTTCTCAAACACAGGGTGGTTTTTTCGATTTAAGAGGACAAAATGGCTAGCTAATGTTAGCCATTTTGAATTCTGATGGTGATCAGACACAGCTCATTTTAGAGTGTAAATGCTCATTAACTGTTAATACTTAATCAAACTAGTTGTCAAAATTATCCCTATATACTTACAGAAATATTGTATTTAATGCATAGACATATCTATTTTAGCGATTTTCACAGTATTTCTGAGATGAATAGCTGGAGAGAATAATCAAGTTCTATTCAAACTGCATGTGACAATGGCCAAAAGTGAACGAGCAACAGCTTCAGAGAGGAGAAACATTTTCAAGTATTGCGTGAGAGAATACTATATTTCTTTAATGTGAGACTAATCCCATGTTTCTCAGTTGCTGACTTTGCTTCATTTACATGGATGAACGTTCTTAAGAGTTTGAAGTGCACCTGCTTGAAAACAATAGTCAGATTCAAGCTAACACATGATTCTCCGGAAAATAATTTGACTCCGTTACCATGGCAATCTTAAAGCAGTAGCTAAAACCTTTGTGTCATCTCGAGTCTCAGTCACACAAAAAAAATCCAGCAGTATACCGTGTAATTTCTAACTGGCAATACATACATTATTTGTGAAACCTTTGTCAAACATATTGGCAAAATAGTCTGAGTTACAGGTAGATTTTTTTTATCTGTGACCAATATGTTAGAGGCCATAATTTAAATGTTATGGCATTTCACAGTAAATTAAATTGGTGCTTTTAAGAGCAATTCAATTAAATTTTTCTCTAGACTACCTTCATTTCCTGGCCGATGGCCTTGGCGCCATCGTAAAAATCACAAAATCCTTCCACGAATACAAGAAAAAAGAAATTGTATCAATTTTTTTTTACCATATATCAGAAGTCGCATTAACGCAGGATTTTTTTACGCAGAAAAATAAATGAGAACGCATAAAAAATATTGTCTTGCCTTCTGAAAATGCAGGTGTATTGGCCATTAAATTCCACTTAAATTAGCAATTTCAAATTCAGATTTATTAGAAGATCACATAAAAAATGTAAAAGTGAATGCTATTTGCCCAAATGATGTGGCCTAGATCTAAAAAAGAATGTTTTGTAGTAATTACTCAATGAATAATGACAGATTTGTCAAACGCTTGCATTTTTTTCTAAAACGTATTTTTAATCTACACTGCTGATTAAGAACAATCACTACATTATCCTTCAGATTTTATTACTGTAACTTGTCATTTATAAATACAACTTTTTACAGCATTGTATAGGCATATTTCCAGCATTCTAGAGCAGCGAGTACACCCATGTTCATTTTACCAGCATTAAAATGCTGGGAAAATCCTTAAATGCAGATTTTTTTGAGAGTCTGCATTTTCAGATGTAGACTTCGGAAAGCTAACGTGACCTCTGTATATTCTCTGGTTTTGATGTGACACAGGGCAAAATGTATTGCTTGTGTCCCAGAATTAGACATATGTTAATTATAATATTTAAAACCTCTGCTTCGGACAAGTTGTTTATGCTATAGGGCAAGTAATAGAACAAGCTTACTTGTCTGAAAGACAAGTGACCAAAAATGGTAATGTCATCCCCACACAATCATTAAACAGTACAGTCAGGCTAATGGTTAACAAAGCCCCAGATATCAATCTAATTACACACAACATTTAAACGTACAATATGTAGTTTTTGGCCACTAGGGGTCTCTTAATCCAAACAATAGAACAGAAAAAAATGTTCACTGACAAAGTAATGTATTGTAAAAGTATTATAACTTTATTCAAGTTATGTTTGGCGGTTCCCTGGAACTTAGAACCACTAGAGCAGTCAAAGGTTATATGACGTCATTGACGGAAGACAAAATGAAACGTCCTGTGTCTTCAAATGATATTACAAATTTTTCTGGGTTTGAAAGTTGATGGAAACATTTAGGATAATGTAAGTACACAATTAAGAAATATATATAATATAGGTATAGTGATGTTTGCTTTTTTAATGCAAAGTACGTATTTTGTTATTGTTTTGGAAAACTACATATTGTACGTTTAAAGTGGAACTGGCTGAATTTTAACAACAGGAAATTGTATTATATTATGTTGAAAAGGGTACAGTAAAACTGCTAAAGAACAAAAACATATAAGTGTCTCACAGAATATGTTGTCCCACAAAGATCTGTGATGAGAAAATTATCGACTGGACTACCAGGGGCGCCCTGGCTCCTAAAGACCAGCAGCAACTGGTCTGAACCACAACCGACGAAGTCATCCACGTGGATGGAGCTTACACCAGACCAGCATGACGCTACCTACGAAAGTCAGAGAAGGATGTAAGAAAAGTTATATATTGTACAGTCGTGTTTAAAAGTTTTGAGAATGACACAATTACAAATGTTCACAAAGTCTGCTGCCTCAGTGTTGATGATGGCAATTTGCACATACTCCAGATCGTCATGAAAAGTGATCAGATGAATTGCGATGAATTGCAAAGTCCCTCTTTGCCATGAAATTGAACTTAATCCCAAAAAACATTTCCACTGCATTTCAGCCCTGCCACAAAAGGACCAGCTGCCATCATGTCAGTGATTGTCTCATTACCACAAGTGAGAGTGTAGAGGAGGATAAGACTGGAGATCACTCTGTCATGCTGATTGAGTTAGAATAACAGACTGGAAGCTTTAAAAGAAGGCTCTGTCAACCATGGTTTCCTGCAAGGATACACGTGCAATCATCATTGCTCTGCACAAAAAGGGCTTTACAGGCAAGGATATTGCTGTTAGTAAGATTTCACCTAAATCAACCATTTATCGAATCATCGAGAAGGCGCCAGTGAGCCCAAGAAAGTCCAGCAATGGCCAGGACCGTCTTCTAAAATGGATTCAGTTGCGAGATCGGGGCACCAACAGTGCAGAATTTGCTCAGAAATGGCAGCAGGCAGAAGTGGGTGCATCTGCATGCACAATGAGGCGAAGACTTGGAGGAAGGCCTGGTGTCAAGAAGGGCAGCAAAGAAACCACTTCTCTCCAGGAAAATCATCAGGGACAGACTGATATTCTGCACAAGGTACAGGGATTGGACTGCTGAGGACTGGGGTAAGGTTATTTCCTCTGATGAATCCCTTTTTCGATTGTTTGGGCCATCTGGAAAACCCCTTGTCCAGAGAAAATAGTCCTGTGTCATGCCAACAGTAAAACATCCTGAGACCGTTCATGTGTGGGGTTGATTCTCAGCCAAGGGGGAGGCTCACTCACAATGTTACCTAAGAACACAGCCATGAATAAAGAATGGTACCAACCATAGAAATAGAATGGATAGAAAGGCCATTGAACTGATTGGCGTGGTCATTCGATTAGTACACAAGAAAATGGCGATTGTTGTTAGTTGTCATGGTGACAACAATCAAATCGGTTTAATGCGGAAGTAGGCCGCTAGATCTTTGCAATGGAATGGTACACGTTAAAATGGTTGCCGCTCTGACCATTGTGCTACATTGATTTGAATTGGAAAGTCCTTTCTATCCATTCCATTTCTATGGTACCAACACATCCTCCGAAAGCAACTTCTCCCAACCATCCAAGAAAAGTTTGGTGACGACCAATGCCTTTTCCAGCATGATGGAGCACCTTGTCATAAGGCAAAAGTGATAACTACGTGGCTCTGCGAATAAAACATCAACATTTTGGGTCCATGGCCAGGAAACTCTTCAGACCTTAATCCCATTGAGAACTTGTGGTTGACACTCAAGAGAAGGGTAGACAAACAAAAACCCACAAATTTGAAAGCATTGATCATTCAAGAATGGGCTGCCATCATTCAGGATGTGGCCCAGAGGTTAATTGACAGCATGCCAGGGCGGATTGCAGAGGTCTTGAAAAATAAACGTCAACACTGCAAATAGACTCTGCACTGAAGCAGCAAACTTTTTGGAGACCAATACTTGTTACATTCTCTGAACTTTTGACCACAACTGTATAGCATTGTATGAGGTACAGTAGCCATGTTGAGCACAAAAGCACTACAATACCTGGAAGGTGTCCTTCCATACTGCGCAGATATGTTCATTTTTGAAAGAGATGACAAACAGGCATCCGTTCCGGCCAGTGTGGACTGTCTCAATGTGTTCGGGATCTTCAAAAGGAAGGCTGCAAACCTCTTTAGGAACACCATTTTCAAAATACACCAACTGCTTATTACTGGTCCCTGCCACCAAAATGGACTTAAATACACCGTTGACCTCTTCAGCGGAGACCACAAACACACACTGTGCGATAGTACTGTAGGTATGAGGTAAAATCCTAGCCCCGTTAAATACTTGTCCATCCTCTACAAAATACCCCACAGTTTCACTTCCCGCTGGAGTGGCCAACTCATTTGTACACAGCGTGTGGGAACCTAGCACAAGTATTTTCCTTTTGTTCAGTGGAAATTCACCAGTAAAATTTGGGTAGAGCTTTATAGGTATTTGTTTAACTTTACCTGCCTGCAGGGATGTGTAAAAGATAACACCTTCATGTCTCCATAATGCAGTTGGGCCCTGCAAGATAGTAACATTGTCTTTGATTCGATACGACAGATTAAACTCCATATGTGGCTCTAATCTATTTGAGCTGCTGAGAGTCAGAAGACTGTAATTGAAGAAATCCCTCCTTTTCTGCACCAGTAAAACACAAGGTGAATTGATTCTGTTTTTCACATGTAGGGCAACGGAGCCTGTCACTATTTCAACGTCTGATGAACTTGTCTTGTTGATCACAGCAGTGCTACAATTCTCCTTTGAAAAAAGGTTGGTATCCCGCTGAAATGTCAGTCTACTAATGGCCACTTCTGATACGCGTCGTCTTTCTCCATCCCGGGGAGTTGAGCGTCTGCAGTGGAATGTGAAAATGTTTCCATGGTAGGAGAGCAGATGTATGTGTTGGTAGTCTTGTGTCCCTGACATTGTGGCACTCTACTGTACAGCACAAAGAGCAGCTCGGCAAGTTTCATCTGTGTTCCCTCATGTCATCTAAAAGTATGAAGATTACTTTTTGTTTAAGTTGTCCAATGCTGTTTAGTTCTGTAGTCTGGTTAGCTTGCTGAGTTAGACAACTACTGTACAGTACGTACTGTAACTATTGTCAACTTAGCTGGCTACTTGTAGCTAGCTGGCTATTTTCACTAAACCTGAAAATGACACCGAACAAACATGTAGTTAACTACCTTTGAAGTTGCGTGATTTAGTTATAGCTACAATTATAACACGTTAACCGTTGACTCTTACTGTACCTGCACAGTAGCGTGCAACAATAGTTTTTTCATGCGACAACAAACATGCTCTACTGCTCATATCAAACCAAACTTACGCGCCATGAGGGTACGCTTGATTATTGTCGCCAGCGTTTGTTAAATATGTTCGTTAATATATTTTTATAGCTAAGTTTTTTAGGCTTTGAATTTTAACGTCTAATCTGGTGCAGCACGATTTTTTAAATAATACATATAAGTACTACACATGTTTTAACCTATTTTCGAAATAAACAACACACATATCTGGTACATCAAGTGACATAAATCGAACGCTTTTGATGTCATACGAAACGTTGCATTATGGGATAGACTTGTATCGAAAAATCAACAATACACGTGTACTGTTTCTTCTTATTTTCTCTTAAATGTTTTTACAGAAACTATTTAATACATTCAATGTCCATATATTTAAAATAACAGACCTGGGATGTATTGTTTGATGCATGTCTTTAATAATCTAGTCAAGAGCCAAAATGGCAACACACCGCCACAGTTTCACACGGTAGCACTGATTCATCGCTCAACTTGCATGTAGCTTGTAGCCACACGGTCACTACCAGGCAGCACAGCACAGTTACTTTAACATGGCGGAAGTTGGGACTCTCGAATCAGAGCAGGTAGCGGTAACTCAGTATAATTTCTTTCTATTTATATATTTTATTTTATACAATAATACATATAATTTGCTTGACAGTATTATACGAAAATATTAATTATATATGACATATGTATCTATCTTACAACAGGACATTCAGAAGAAGATTGAGGAGATAAGACACAAGTTCAAGAATGAGTACCTCCAGGGTGAGTTCATGCTTTGATGCTAACGAGAAGGTTAGCTAGCCACAGTACATGTCGTTAACGTTTAGGTAGGTAAACAACATTTGACAAACATGACCAACGTTAGCTATTTACGTCAGACACTAAACCTAGCGACCGATTGGTATGACAACGTACATATTTTAATATTTTTAAATTGAGACGAGAGATAGTAATGTTTTTAAATGGTTGGCTATGATTGTATAAGCATATGAACATAATCTTAATATATATAACAGTTATATTCAAGTTGTTCGGATACAGTATTATTCCTTTGTTGAATCAGGATGTTATATTAGATTGGGAATGGAATGGAAAGGCATGCCTGTGTTAATAAAATAAAGAGTGTTGTTTTACATGTTAGTAAAGTTGGCCTTTAGTTAAAGAAAGCCTTTATTGGTATTCAGTAGGTGAACTTATGTCTTCTCACTATGGTGAACTTATGTAAAGAAAAGGTGGACGCAACAAAGTAATAAATTATTTTCTCTTTTACAGAATCTGACAAATATGACTCCAGAGATGTGGACAGGCTACAAACAGATGACACTCTTGTGGAGGCTTATTTGACATGGCGACAATTCTCTTTGGAAGATACCCTGAAAATGATTGATGAGAGTTTACTGTGGAGGAAAGAATTTGGTTTGAATGGTGAGGGAAGTAGGCAAATGACTTATCATTATCTTAAGACTGCCTTACAGGTTTGCTATTTTTTTTATATATATTGACAAAACGGAAAGTTCTGGCACTGTCAGTGTCAGCCATCAATGCAGCTTTGACTCAATCATCTATTCTCTGAGTTCGTTGGCTGTGGTTGTACACTACACGTGACTTTGGACTTGTTTAGGGTTGAGTGTTCAAAACAGGAACAACCCACGTTCTCAAACCCTGTTTAACTAGTATGTTGTATTGAAATACAAACATTGTTTGTTTTAAATAGAATTTTATTTAGGCCTGTCAGTATCAACACTAAGAATTAGTAGCCGTCTTTGTGTGCCAATGTCCGATGGATTCTTGACCTTTTCACATATAAAGGCTTATTGTTCAATGTGCATCAAAATATCTAGCTATAGGCCAGAGACAATCCGCTCTGTTTTCTTTCATTTTCCACATATACTTTGCTGCATTCTACTCAAGCACTTGTAGGATTTCAAGCCAGACAACTTTTAAGTTTGTTTAGTCTGTCATGTGTAAATTTACTTTCAGTTGCCAGTCTTTTGATTGTCAATGAGTTATTGTCACGTGTTGAGAAGTTTGTTATAGACAGAGGATTTGAGAATAGGCAACTTTGGTGTTTAATATAAATTAAGGAGAAAAAAATCTATTAATTGCACTTTTAGATTTGTTGTCTGAAAGTGTTTTGCGGTGTTTTAGACATCACTGAGAGCAGCATTCCAAAATGGATGTTTGAGACGGGGGCTGTCTTTCTGCATGGATATGACAAGGAGGGCAACAAGCTGTGTATGTACCATGTTTAAAAAACTTAAACGCAGAATTCTCATTGACATAAAATTGATATCATTGTTAGGGCTGGGCAATATATCGATATTATATCGATATTGTGATATATGACTGATTATCGTCTTAGATTTTTCATATCGTAATATCGTGATATGACAAAAGTGTTATCTTTTCCTGGTTTTAAAGGCTGGATTACAGTAAAGTGATGTAATTATCTGAATTTACCGGACTGTTTTAGCTTTTCTATGATTTGCCTTTACCCCACTTAGTTATTATATACACATCAATGATTATTTATCAAAAATCTCATTGTGTAAATATTTCTTCATAAGCACCAATTTTCAACCCTACAATATCGCAGCAATATCGATATTGAGGTATTTGGTCAACAATATCGTGATATTAGATTTTTTCCATATCGCCCAGCTCTAATCACTGTTGATATTTTTTAAACTCTTAATAATGCATTAGTGACATTTATGGATAAAATTCCTTAGGAACTATTGTATAAATCTGATTTTGTGTTTGGATTGTGTTTTCAGTCTGGTTCAAAGTAAAGCTCCATACTAAGGATGCAAAAACCATCATGGACAAGAAAAAGTATGTGGCTTTCTGGCTGGAGCGCTATGCTAAGAGGGAACCTGGGATGCCACTCACTGTTGTGTTTGACATGGCTGATTCAGGAATTGGCAATATCGTAAGTGGACCCCTTACCTACTTGATTCATATTTTGTCATCTTTTCTCCTATTGGTCACCAGCCCACACTGTCATCGTTTTAAAGGGTCAAAGCTTAAACTCATCAAAGGCCAGAGTGTATTTTTTAAATTTTTTACTGAAGTCATACAAAAAAATGCAAATGTCATCACTGCACCAAAATATTATGATCTTAAAATATCATATTTTGTGTCATTTAATCTTCTAGTCAATATGTTGTGAAATGAAGGCATAGAGGTATTGTATTGTTATTTTACAAAATAAGCATATTTAAAGTAATTAATCTTAGTAATAGAGTGACCTTAAACAACATCTACCAGAGCGGTTATTAAATAAATCAAAACAATAATGTTAAAATAAAATCTGCCAACTAACACCAACATTTTATTAAGTTTGAAAAAGTTATTTGCGTTGTTGTTTAATTGCCATTATTATAAATCCACTATCCTGTACTTCCTTTCATTCATGAGTAGGGACAATAAAGAAAGTTAACATAAGTTAAAAGCTAGAACTGCCAATTCCTGTGCAATGATAGCGGTTATTTTTCATGATTAATAAGTGGTTACAATTTACTTAAATTTCAGTAATGGAATGAGTGCAGATCATTACACAGGGAAAGTAACAAACTACAATTGGATCACTTGCCACTGTCATTCCTTACACTTGAATACTAGTGGTTCTTCTCAACTAAAACAATCTTTCTGTCATCTGTTGATTTAAGCAAGACTGAACTGGTCAACTGCATCTCCAGGATTGTTACAGAGTGTGTAAATTTGGCAGTGCTTTGAAAATCAAAAATGTGTTTCTTGGAAGATCTTTAAAGTTATCATAGTCCATTTTTCAGCTCGCTTCCTCATGCTGCTTTTGTTGACAATTGTAGTGCTGGTCTACTCCCTTTGAGGTAAATCCATACTTATGTTATTAGAAATAACAATTCATTTTGGGTTAAAATATTTTGCTTTCCATAAAGTGTTTCATGGAAAATTCCATGTACAGATTTGAATTGGCCAAGTTAATAAATGATTATGACAGCCTAAATGGACATATTATGTCATTGTGCTGACAGGAGCTATTCACTACTGGTAGCCTAGTTCCCAAAATAGTTTTGTGTTTCCACACTATGTATAACATCTGCTTTATTTATGTACTTTATATTTTATTTTAATAAATATTTAATGCACTATGTAATCCATTACATTCGAGGCATGATATTGTACAAGAAAAAACCTACAACAATTATACCACTTACATATCTGCCTAATAACTTACCTACATTAAAAATTCAGTTTTAAATTAAGGTATGTAAAAAGATATGTGTATATATTATCATAAGCACTTATAATAAAATGTATAAATTTTGACCAGAGACATTTGTTGGACAGGCTGTGTCAATGCAGGTGGATTCAACAACTTCCTTCCTCTACCCTTTAACAAATCCTAACATTAATAATAACTTAGACAAAATAAAACTGTACAGTCAAATTTAACATGTTTAAAATGTAATACTGCCAATTGAAAATGTGCAAAGTCTGTGTGAGCGGTATTTCTCCAAATTATATTATTATTCATCTTTCCTCATAATGCATGATTTTCCACCCATGTGTGGAGGGGGCAATGACTGGGTTGGGGGTTAAGAGAAATATAATATTCTCAATTGTATCTTGGGTGTGCTATATATTTTAAATCTTAATAAATACGTTGTTTAAAATATATACACACATTACACACATACATACTAGTAATGGTTATATTAGGATAAACTGTGACAGTTATAAGTAAAGAACTTTGCTATGTTCGCTCCATGCAGCCACTTTTAGTGAGTTTCTGGTATGTTACTGTAGTTTTATCCATGGTTATAGTACATCAATACCTCTAGATTTAAGCAATGTCACTGTAGATTCCACTCCACATACCGGTAGATTAAAGGAGGGCTTAATTCGGGTTAATTTTTATCTTCGTAATTAGACATGGTTGTGCTATTTAAAAAAAACATGTAGCTTAAATCTGTGTGTAGTTATTGAAGCCCTGGTGAGTATCCTAATTTTGCTAGCTGTTTGTGCCAAGGATTTGGAGGGATAGATGCTCTTCATTGGTTTACCATGTCAGAGATTAAAGTGACCTTTAAATCCAATCGGTCAATCCAAGTCGACTGACTGCCTAATCCATAAACTGACTTTGTTTCTGTGGGTGTCTCCGAGCAGGCTCCCCTTTCAGCCAGACAGCACTCTTCTCGGGCCAACACTCCTGGAGAAATGCACTAATCCCTCTGACACACACACACACACACACGAGTGAATAAGTAGATCCACTTGGGAAGCAGTCTTAATGAAGTTTGCTGAAATAACCGCTGTATGAGCTGAAAGAGACCTACTGTAGACAACCTTATCTCGTTCATGTTCCTTTAGCTTTTACAATGACAATGTGTCTTTCTGTAGGGATAGGAGTAGGCAGCTAGTGTTATCAACAAGCTGATGAAACTTAATGTAGTATTTTATTTTTGCGCGATTACTTGGTAACAGATTTTCTTAAATGCCTTTTATTGATTATATTTGTGTTAATTTTATTCACTTGCTGTTCGTTTGGTTGCTGAACCTTGTACTGAACGTGAGCTAGTCAAGCTACTCAACACTTTTAAGGGTCTGACTCAATTGAGAGTTGTGATATTAATAGATCATCTTGGCAATAAAAACATACTTCTGGTTTAGTATTCTCTCATGAATTACACATTTTCTGTTAAAGTAGTTATAATCCATTTAACTGACTTTAGATAGCAGTATTTTGTGTGTTTGTATTAATTCAACCTTTGTCCTATTTTCAGAGATACCACAGAAAAATTAACTTAAGTTTCAAAAGATGTCTGTAGTTATTGTTAGGCAAGGCTTGCTATGGAGAGGAAGTTTTATAACATATTTATCAAGATCAACGTTAATCTATCATAAAGTAAACAACCAGATTTAGCAACGTGTCAGGATATCCTGTGAATAAATGACATTACATACATTCAGACTATTAGGAGGCCTATTTCCTGTTCTGCAAAGGGTGTTGGTGACACGACTTGTCAGTATTTTTGTCTAAATGATTCTCCCTGAATTATATTTCCAATGATTGAGTTGAAGAAAGGTGTTGGAATTATTAAATGGATTGTCTCCAGAATAACTTTTTAATGGTTGTGAATTGGGTCACTGCACAGCTTGAGGCAGTAAATATCTCAAGCTGAGCAGATTCCCTATTGAAAGTCCGTAGAATGTGTTTGCTATTCAAAATCAAAGCTTGTTTCGAGACTGCGTATAGTACCTTCTGAATCATACTCTTATTTTTTTCTTTTTCCTTTTAGGATATGGATTTTGTGAAGTATATCATTAATTGCTTCAAAGTTTATTATCCAAGGTTTTTATGTAAGTATATAAAATTGAACAACATGGAGTTCAGTTACAGTTTAAGGACAGTTTTTACATGGATTACCTGCATACTTCCTCTCAACTATAGCCAGGTTTACATTTAATTGGCAACATACAGACAGGAGACAAATTAAAGAAAAAAAGTGTCTCGTTAAGGGTTTCGGCCACCACGACGAAGTGAAACACCATTCTTCCAAAAGAGATTTCCCCATTTTATGTTTTCATGGTGGTGGAGAGCTATCTAATTTGTAGGTTCAAAATCTACTGTAAGTTTTCAATTGGGTTGAGATGTGGTGACTGTGAAGGCCGTAGCATATGATTCACATAATTTTCATACTCATCAAACCATTCAGTGACCCCTCGTGCCCTGTGGATGGGGGCATTGTTATCCTGGAAGAGACCACTCCCATCAGGATAGAAATGTTTCACCATGGGATAAAGGTGATCACTCAGAATGACTTTAATGATTTTCAGTGACCCTTCCCTCTAAGGGGACATGTACTGTAGACACAAACCATGCCAGGAAACTCCCCCAGACAATCTGCATTCAATATGTTCCTTTGCTCATTTATTCATGTCTCTCCTTTAATTTGTTACCAATTTCATATTTTCATGCAAGTCTATTCTAAAACCGACATAAAAAATGTATACATTTTTCCAATATTGGGCATTTTCCAATGAATGTCATTGTGCAACATACAGACTCAATTTGAATTAACATTATTTGTGAACATTTAAAAGGACATTTCCTATTTTTATGAGACATTACACTACTTTGTACTCCTAGAAACCTATTTGTTTTGTAAAATATATTTGTTTTAATCATTTTTCTTTTAAACATTTGTACCTGGCATGCTACACGATTGTGTTAGGCTCAACTAGTACATTACAATTAATTTTCTGTTTGACCTTTTACCACTTGTGTTTTATCTTTTCAGCTAAAATGATAATTGTCGACATGCCGTGGATTATGACTGGTAAGTCATGTCGTTTTTATAAACATTGGCAGAGTAAGTTGTTATTTTTTTTCTTACAGACTTGTTGTTTATGATAATGTAATTACAGTTTGGACACGTGTTACTTTTTTTAGCTGCATGGAGGATTGTTAAGACGTGGTTGGGTCCGGAAGCCATCAGCAAACTCAAGTTTGTATCAAGAACTGACCTGCAGACATTTATTGGCACTGAGTACTTGCCTCCTCACATGGGTGGAACGGTACGTTAAGATCAATAAAACTAACTCTACAGGGCACTTAGTCTTCCATCATGGTTCTTTTTTGGATTTTTATGATGTTTTAAGTTATCCTTTTTAATGTCATCATTGTAAAAAGATTTGCCTCTATTTTTTTCCTAACCTTCTATCTAAATTGAATCCAGGACCCTTTCAAATATAGCTATCCTCCCCTCCCTGATGATGACTTCCAAACACCAATCTGTGAGAATGGACCAATCATCAGCGAGGAAGACAATGACAGCAAGAGCGAATCAGAAAACAAGGATTGTGACTCAGAGAGCAAGGAGTTTGAGTCAAGCTTCTCCTCAGAGGTTTCTGTCAAGCCAAAAAAGGTACAACGCTCTTCTTATATTACAGTGGATGTCTTTTTCCAAAATACTCTGGCAAAAAATAGATTTGTGCACGTTTTAATGTATTCAAACAGTTCAAAATATTGTATACCATACCCCAGTTGGTTTTTATTAAGCATAAATCTAAACTAATTTAGCCAAATAACTGGTGACTTCAGTCTCTCAGATTTTCCTCCCTTCCAAATTCCCTCTCGAATTCCTGCCTTTTCGGCAGCTCCGCAACTCTTTGTACAGATCTATGGGATGACAAGGGGCACGCAACATGGTTCATCCAACCACATGTCGCCCGGGCCGCCGATTCTTTTCACACTGTTCAGCCAACACAGAAGCCTTTAGTCGGATCATGCACGGGATGATTACGTTCAACTATACTTACCCAATTGAATTTACAGGTGCCTGATCGGAAAACAAGGAGTTGCTGGAGAGCGTGATAGGATAGATATTCTGAATTATCTAACCGAAATCCCAGGCAAATTTTGCGCTTTCTCGTGCAGGAGAAATTCAGAGAACCCATGGTCAGTCTCGAACCCATGACCATCGGGATGTAGATTGTCCTGCAATCCAGCGACCTTAGACCATTACGTCACTCGGACCCGACTTCACAGTCTTTTCTGACTCAAAATTTAATATAATTATTGGGGCTTGTTGCTCCATAGACATATTACTTATTATAATATCTTTGACATAATACCTATTACTGGGGCTTGATAAACAATACTCGTGTTACACCACCTTAACTAGAAAAATGGTTCCAACTTTAGAACTGGTAGACTGTTCAAATGAAGTTTAGTGTATTTTGTTATGTTTTCTTCATATCTTTTGTAGTTTTTAAAAACATTACACTTGTGTATGTACACTTATACATTTAGACAAATTTGTTTGTTAATCAGAATCAATATATATTCTACGTTATCTAAAGCTTTAGCGATTTAAGTAACCATTTACTCTGGGCAAGTTTTCCAAACAGCTGCCCTTTTCCCCATTTAGCAATTTAGAGCATTTCATATCTTACTCTTCTTCTCAGTTATTTAAATCTGAAATGATTGCACAAATATATTTGCCCATATTCAAGATTCTACATCCAACCATTGAAAATTTATTTTATTACTCAAACATGCAAACCCTGGTGGTGGGACTACCTGTATTTGCTGCAGGCAACTGCAATAAAATTTACAACTGACAGACTTAGTAATATATTTAAAATGTTGTTCAAGTTGGCACAGTTTTTTTCCCCCAAACATTAAGAAATAGCCTAATATAAGGCCTAAAACATAATGTAGGTTACAACATTGTACATGATCACGGTCCAGAAGAGAGGAGCGGTAGAGTTTGACCATCAAAATAATGCGTAACGTTATCCGGAATGTGGATTCTGGCAGAGTGGGGCGTGGCTAAAAATGTTGTGTCCAGCCAATGCAAGGAAGAAAACACATTGAAAATTTTCACACAAAACTGCGGCTGCAAGCCTGAGTGAGTCCGTTATGATATTGGTAATGTAGCTTATTATTCAGCAATAATGGCTGCTGCTGTTACAGAGTCAGTGGAAATAGTAACTAACACTTTAAACCTGAATGGGGCTCACTTGAAAAATGACTCTTTATTTCTTCATTAGCTCTGAGTTACAGTTAAACACACCCTGTCCAGTCAGATAACAAGATGGACGTTCAGTTGAGTTGCTCCTCATGCTTCCATGTGTCGTTTCCGTCTCTTTCATTTCTAAATGCAGTCATGCTCCTTTAGAGAGTGTGAGCTGTGAATGGTTGGAGCTCTAATGCTCTGATTTTGCAGCTTTAAAGCTCCTGCTCATTGTCTTGGTCAAGGTGACTCCATATCTCCAGCTGCAGCTTAATCCTTACTGACTGACAGTCTGAACCCGGTGTCCACTCCTCACTCGGTCACTCCCAGGATGTACCTCCGTCTACCTCACTTGTTTTCCTCAGCTCTTCTCGAAAGCGTCTTGAATCTTGAAGTTTTGACTGTGGTTTGTTGATGCCGTTTATTGCAGCATGCATTGTTTGGCATGATTTTACTGGGTTTCTTTAAAACTATTCCCTGATGATTGATTGCACCTGCAGGGCCAATTTTCATTCATGTCTGTTACCAGGGGCGGTCGTAGACACCATGAAGCTCTCTTATTTAAAACATGTCCTTAAAGAAACATCTAGTGCTCCCTGCTTTTAATCACATCCTTAAAGACACCATCTAGTGCTCTCTGCTTTTAATCACATCCTTAAAGACACCATCTAGTGCTCTCTGCTTTTAATCACATCCTTAAAGACACCATCTAGTGCTCTCTG